>JAKUCM010009798.1:0-19408 GCA_023374145.1 Lepidium sativum | reverse complement strand
GAGAGAGAGAATTCTATTATTTTTCTCCCACCATCTTTTGTTTGTTTGTTTGGTTAAAAAATTTCTCAGACAATTTATCTGTCACTCTTTTTATTTCTTAATCTATTTTCCTTCAATCATGATTACAATTAATCTTACTAAAATTTAATGATTCAAAAACTTACTTCATCACTTAGTTTTCTTGCTCAACAATATTAGAATCAGAGCTGCCAAAAAGAGTTCTTATCTTCCTAAATCTTCATCGTTTGATAAAGGAAGATAGCGATCTCTTTGGTGAATAGTCGTCTCCGATTAAGTGATATGTATATAAAGATAAAAGATCATTTAACTTATGATGTGAACATTCTCATATTGATATTTTTTGTAAAGCAATCAGAAAAATACATGTTAAGTCGTTTTCAACATGGATTAGACAAATCTTCTTAGTTCTCTTATCACAATTATTTCACTTAGCAAGAAATTAACTTACTGTAATCCAAACTATTAACATTAATGTATTTTCATACATAAAGTATAACATCACATTATATTATTGAGCGAGAGTGTTGGAAACAAAAGATATTAAAACAAGAGTATATATGTTTAATACCATGTGGAGTACTTAAAAGCATATGCATATAATATATAACACATAGTAAATTTTATTTTTATACTTTATTTTAGAGCTCTCTCTTTCAATCAAAGTGATATTGTGGATAAAAATAGACTGATACCTCATTATACACAGCTGTTAAAGAAGACTAATACAGTATGTATTATACCAATCTTAAGTGTTTTAAATAAATATAAACAAGGCTTAATATGATCGAATTTTTAAGAAGAAAAATATTGATCGCATTCCGAGTTGTCACAAAAACAATGTCTGAATATCCATAAAAAAAATTGATATTTTGTTTTCTTGTTACTATTTACTTATGGGGAAATAGTAAAAAAAAGAGATTATACCAAATTAAATATGAATAACGACTTACCACCTGCCACTAGACTAAATGACATTTGCATATCTTGGGATCGAGTCCTCCTGCTTGTGTTTGCAAGAATTTGGTTAATGGACCGGCCATTTGTGGTCTAATGTTGACAAAAAAAATATATATATATATATATATGAATAACGACTAGAGCCAAGTAAAATATAAACCAGCGTTAACCAAACTAATTTAGGTACGAAAATAATAAACTTTAACGTAATAGTAACATATGTTATTGTTTCATTATCGAAAAATATCAAATTTTCATAAGTTTGCCAAATTCAATTTTAAATTTCGACAATAACACTAAGTTTGTTCGACATTGATTTTTTTTTAAAAGATATTTCATCTTCAAATCTAACAAGTAAATTGCTTTTTATAGAAATCTAAGAAAAAAGAAAAACAAATATAAATCTGAATAGCCGAGGATAGGTGGTTCAATGATGTAGTCACTTTATAAATCCTCACGGTACCAGGAATCGAATTTCATACCTGCAGTAGTAGGAGCAGGATTTAAAAGCCAATAAACTAGTTGACAAAAAAAATATAAATCGGAATATAAATACAAATATATGGAAAATGAAAAATATGTATAAACGTGAATATTTTGGAGCTTAAAGTTTTGGATAAGATAGACTCAACGACAATGAGATAATATCAAAAAGTCATGAAAGAAATATAGTTGTTTTGTTTAGAAGCTACATCTTTGAAAAGTGTTAGTTTTGAAAAGTCATCGAGTGATAAAATTACTGATCGATCTGTACTAAATATGATCACATCACTACAAATCTGAGATGTACAAGCTTGATTCATATTTTATTTGGTCTCTCTCAATTTTTTTAAAAAAACATTTACACAACTAATGGCAACATAATATTTTTCACATTTTTGGACGTTAAGAACGTTTAGAAATGTAGATGATTTTTCAAAAAACTATCTAAGTATTTATCGTCATAAAAACATTGTCAAAAACAGGCAGTTTAGTTAGTTTGCTTTTAAATTAGTTAGGAGTGAGATAATGAATTCAAATTTCAATCTATTCTAACAAAAGAAACTAGATTATAATTCAAATCTTGTTGCTAATAATTATTTATTGACAAAACAAAAACATGATAATTAATCACCATACAGAAAGAAAATATTGTTCAAAAGCACTTATAAACCAAGACCCTAAATGATGAAGTCGATTTGATTGTTAAACAGTTTTGAAAAAATATCATAATAACTTTTTTTTGATAATTCATACAATTTTAATACATCGCGCGAAGTATAAATAAATTTATAACAATAAATTATTAGTTGATTTTTGAATATTACGAACGAAAATGTCAACACTATAATTTTTAAAGATTTAAAGATTATATAAAAAATAATAAAAAGTAAATTTTAACTTAGAAAATTTTTTCTTGTATGGTTAAAAGACTGGAAAATTTTATAGTTTTAACATTATTTTTATAACATTTTCGCAATTTGTCATTATCTGCATATTTAAGATTTAAATAGATAAAAATTATTTTATTGTCTAAATTATTTAATGAATTTAAAATTTTAGTTTTCTCGTGTATGTTTAAGTATGATGTTATAATTTTTGTATAAATACACCGATACACAATGATAATTTAGGTTGAAAACTGTTATTTTCTCAAAAGAGTTCTGAATTAATTATGTAGATACAAACAAGTGATTATTCAAAATACTTCAAGATATATTGTTCCATGTATACTTTTCTAAACATATCTAAATGTATAATTCTGCCATTAGCAGAAGGTTTTGGATCATATTCATACGTAAAGTGATTCAACAACAAAACGAATAATAAAAATAAAAAAAAGTTGTAGAGACAAACAAGTGATTATCTATAATAATTGAAGACACATTGTTCCTAGTGAGAAACTTTATGACATAAGTTGAAGCCATGGTCTATTTAAATCATTATAGTATTTGACTATACAGATTGTTATATCCTACACTTTGCTTGTCATTATCATGCAACAGTAATATTATTATTATGCTCTTATTATATTTACTCATGTATGAAAATAACTACATATAACAATCCAAAATAAAAATATATTAAACATAACTTTCAAGTATTTTTTGCAATGCTAATTAAACATTAGTTTTAGTTTTGATTATTTAGCTAATTTTTGCTTAATCACATGATCTTATATAAAAGCTATTAAAATGTAAGAAATTTTTAGGATCTAATAGAAATTACTTTTGTTTTAGTGTTTTGAAAGAATTTTTTTTTATAAAAGATTGAAATTAAACTAATATAATATAGTCACTTTTTGGTTTGTTTTTAAAATATAATTGATTTAATTTAAATTTTGTATAAAAAAGTTGCATTTCTCCGTTAAAAAATATATGATATTTTAAAGGAAATAAATTGTTCTAAACTTTTTTTTTATTATTATTATATGTAATACAACATTCATTATATTTTTTTTTATCTATTTTGACTATTTAAATTGTGTAAATTAATTTTTAATTGACTAAATAATTATTATATAAAATAAAAATAATATTTTTCATTAAAATAATTAAGAATTAAATAATTTTTAATTTATATGTAGTGAAGTAGAATATTAGGACATGATTATCAAAAATTTCTTTAATAAACCCTTATTATAATATAATATTAATATTTTTAATTTAGTTTTTAATTAATTTTTTTATTAAAAAATTCTCCATTCACGTACAGACACGTGACTAGAAACTCAATTTTGAGTTTCTTATTTAGAACTTTTCTCTTCCAATTTTTTCACTATTTATTATTTTATTAATATATTTGAGTTAAGAAAGTCATTAAAAACCACCAATAAAATTAATTTAGGAACAGTACAATTTATTTGATAAAAAAATTTAAAAAGTAGAATGATTTAGGACAAACGTGTAATAGTTTTTAATAAACCCAAAACTTGTAAGGAAGTCAAAAAGACAAAAAGAAAAAAACTCCGATGCCGGGAATCGAACCCGGGTCTCCTGGGTGAAAGCCAGATATCCTAACCGCTGGACGACATCGGATTTGTGATTACTTTAAGTAATCATTCTTAATTATATTATTAATTTTATTCTTCTTTATTTTCACTAAACTATTCTCTTAATTAGATGAAACCACTACTGCAATCTTGCAGCGAGGCCCAATTTTGTTTCTATACCAAAGCCTTAAGCCGTGTGTCATTAATCAAATTAAAATCATATTTCATTTGAGAATCCAAATTTGATTTTTATTTTATGCCACAACTTGACTAGTACGAAGTAGAAAACATTGTAATTAATGCAAATGTTTTGGTATCGGTTTTTATATATTATAAATCATATAGTTCGATCTCCAAATAGTGTAATATTATTGTCGGTAACATAAATGTAATTTAAAAGAATTTGGAACTAATATTTTCTTGATTTTTTTGTTCAGTCATTGTTATAGTTCAATGTATAAGCTAATTAAATAATTTTGTTGTGATTTGTTTCCCTTGTTTTTGCTTATTTGTATTTTGTATTGTAATTAACATTTTATGTTTGTCGTAGTCTAGTAACAAAAGTCGTGACTATTCTAAGGGTTCTAACATTAAAGCATTTTTGAATATATAAAAAAGGACAGGGTTTAAGATAATAAATTAAATTAAATGCATAGAATAAATAGTGTTTTTTACGTAACATCAATTTATAACGTCGCAAATGGTTCTTAGCCTAGTGGCAGACGGTAAGTTTATATAAGACAGCTCATTTGCACAAGTAGAAATCGAGTTCTCCTCCCTACATTATGTAGGAATTTGGTTATTAAGCCGGTCAGTTGTGGTCCAATATAATTTATCGTTAAAAAAAAATATATGAGGTCATTGATAAGAGACAAATGAGAAATGAATATGTAATTTGTAGATTACTACACCTCTCCTAAAAACCTCTCTACTTTTCTCGAGCATTGCACAGTTTTCAGCTTTCATTAGTATATTTTTTAATAAATTGTTTTTACATTTGTCGAAGTCCATAATTAACTTCTTGGTTTCAAGAAAAGCAAAATGAGAGCTTTTAATTTCGGACAATAAATGTGACAATGAAATCTAGATTTGAAATGTCAAAATCACTTTAATTTGCATGTCTCTCTTCCCAATTGTTTTACGACATCGTATTATTTTATGTGTCAAAAACGAATTTGCATGTCTCTAAAGCGCGTATAGAGAAATAAGAACCAGAAGAAATATTTATTGATAGAATCATGGTAATATAGGATCTTACATCACCTCCAATATAAAATTTTAGATGAGTTTTTCAAGAATAAAAATGTAAAAAGTAATGAAAATAGAAACAAGAGAAAGAAGTGAATTTTTTAAATAAATAACTAAACTATATAATAAGAGACTCTTCCTTTTATTTGTTTTTTAACTGTTAGCTTTTTTTTTTACAATTAAAATTTAATTACAAATATATATTATTTTAAAATAATAGTTTTTTATTGTTAAAAGATACAAAATAAAAATCTTATGGAAGGAGATGCTTCATAATTTTGTTCTAACTAAACTGTTAAAAAGTAAATGACTTTTAGTTCAATGGTCAGCGATAAATTTACTTAAGACAATTCATTTGTGCAACTAAAAATCAAGTATTTTTGTCTACATTATATAAGAATTTAACTATTATACCGATTAGTTGTAATCTAATATAATTTGTTGTTGACAAAAAAAACCGTTGAAATATAATGAAAGGTTAAAACAAAAAATTGTTTGAAAATAAACATACTTATTGTAACTATTATTTCGAACAAAGTATTAATAGTTGGAGATAAACATTTTGTTTATAAATAGGAGTTTGGATGTTGCCAATAAAGCCGATAGTGTCATTGTCTAAAACTCATCACTTTTTTTTTTTTTGTCAATATTGAGTCACAAATGGTCGGTTCATTAGTTAAATTTTTACAAATGCAAGCAGGAGAACTCGATCCCAGAATGTGCAAGTACGCATGCCTCTTGTGAACTTACCATCTATGCCGCTAGATAAAATTGGTCCAGTCAGCTTCAATACTTTACACATCATAGTTTCTCCTTACAACAAAACATTGCATCAAATACACATTCCTTATTTTTTGCTTTATTGTCATCTTTTCTATTTCAACATTTTTATTTATATTATTGTAAAAACAACAAATAAATTTCTTTTTGAGAACTCTAAAAAATAAAGATCCAGTCAATAAAGCATTTGAACAATTTAAATAAGAGTAAAAAGTTATCAAAAGGATCTCTAAATCATTAAATTAAAACAAAAGCTGCTAAAGCAAAAAAAAACAAAAGTTTAATCTTTATCTAAACATAATCATAGTAACACAACAACATTAATTAGAATTAAGTATTCTAACTAAAAAGTTTTTTTTTCCCATAAGACCATTAGCGGACTTCCACGTGTACAAATTTCAATGACGAAACTACCCTTTAGTTATACGAGGCGTATAAGCAGAGTTCAAGGTCCTTTTGGTAATTATGCTCACATTACCGAACAACCGTTAGGATTCTCATCGCTGAATAACTCAAATGAATCTGACGGTCTAGATTGATACGCGTTTTGATCTGACGGTTGATAACCATTGTGCATGTAGGCGTACGAATACGGTGGTGGTGGAGTATAATACGCAGCATCTACACACACCGGAGCTTGAGCAACGTTATAACTTACGCCGTACATTACTTGCGGCGCATAATAGCTTGGTGGTACAGGATAAGGATACATATCGTGACGTGGCGGATAGTTATTGGTTAAGATCCGATTATCATCTGGACGGTCGTGATTTGCTGTAGTGGGAAGAGGTAGTGATTGTGTACGGACAGGTTCATCGGTAGGAGCAGTTTTCAAATTTTGTCCCTTCTTTTTCTTCTTTTTACCAACATTGCCACTCATAGCTCCACTGCTATCTTCTGCTTTCTTCTCCACCACCGGTACCGGAGATTTCGCCGGGACAGAATCATTCTCTTTAACGTCCTTTTTCACCGAACCAATCTCACCGCCATTACCCGAACCACATTCTCCGGTTTCGGTTTTTTCAGATTCCGGTTTATCACCGGTTTTTTCAGAATCCGGTTTAGTACAATCTTTGGAACCGGTTTTTTCAGATTCTGGTTCAACACTACCGGACGAAGAAGCTTTATTGGTTACTTCAGTTTCCTCTTCTTTCTTCTTCTTGTTCTTGGTTTTGTTCTTGTTCTTGGTCTTCTCAATTGGGTCAACGGGTTTGGGTTTGGGATGAACCGGGTCAACGAGTTTAGTTTCCACCGGGTCGGGTATTTCCGGCAAAAGTTCAGCGTTTTTGCCAGTTTTAAGAAGCTTCTTTAAAAGAATCTCCGGTGAGACAATTCCCATTACAGTAACTTTATGCAGCTTCACATCAATGTCTACTCTACAAACACCTAAAAAAAATATAAAAAAATACTTTATATATAACAAAAAGAAGAAAAGAAAATTGTAATAATTCATGTATGTATATATACCTTCAATACTTGTAAGAATTTTTTTCACTTTTCTTTTACAACCTTCACAGTGAATAGAAGTTTTGAAGCTGCATGTCTTCAAGAACAAAAACAAAAAAAAATCGAAAACTTTGATTCAAAGCAAATATAAGAAATTCTGAAACTTGTGTAACTAAGAGCAAACCTTGTATGGTAATGGAAGAGAAGGAAGGTCTTCATTGATTTGTTGTGTTTTCTTAGTTTCTGGTTTGGTTTCTTTTGTTGCCATTTTCTGAACACAAAAGAAGTTGCTAGATCTTTGAACCAGAAGAGATAGAGAAAGACAAGAGTTGTGTTGTGGGAAGACAAAAGATTATGGCGAATGCATTATGACTTTATTATAAAGGATGGGGATATGAGATTTTAAAAAAAAATTGTAGTTCTCTTTATTAAATTAAAGATAAAATTATAAATGGCTCCTCAGAGTTATAAATTTTTTCCTATTAAACCACTATAGAAAACAAATATCTTACTCATGCACATTTTTGAAGTTATTACCTTCTTTTTTTCCTAATATGATACCTAATATTATCACTAAGATTTGATATTATTCTATACATTTTTGTAGATTTTTGGAATGATTCTATATTTGAGATATAAAATATTTTTCATGCGGAGGACTGATGGTCCAGTGGTATAATCATTTTACAAATCTTCAAGGCACCACATATTGAATCTCCTACCTGCAATAATAGAATTTGAATACATTTTAATTTGAATACATTTTTTTATTACAATTTGAATTGTTTTGCTATGATAGTAGAATTTGTATCTTCTCATCACTTTTGGTCGCCATTGTACGAAAAATTAAATGAGAATGGTCTCTGATGGTTCTTACATAAAATTTTGTAATTGATGTGGAAGATTGATTACTTTAAGGTTTCTTCAGCAAATTTTCTTAACATTAAGAGTATATTTATATTTGTTCAAATAGTTATATTTCTCCTTCTCTGTGGGGAAATCACTTTATTTATAAAATTATATCGTCTCTTTTTCCAATAATAACATGCTTTTCAAAGTTGGAGGTTTATTTTCTAAAAATCACTGATTAAATGAATATTAATACAAGATATATATTTTATTGTCAACATTGGGCCACAAATGACCGGTTCATTAGCTAAATTTTGCAAATACAAGTAGGGAGACTCGATCCCAGAATGTGCAAGTGCGCATGCCTCTTGTAGACATACCACATATCACTAGGCTAAATGCCTTGCTTCTCTCTCTTTTCCTCCTCCTCCGTTGTTGTTGTTGAGAGAGACTCTCTCTCTCTTTTTTTTTTTTTTTTTTTTTTTTTTTTTTTTTTTTTTTTTTTTTTTTTTTTTTTTTTTTTTTTTTTTTTTTTTTTTTTTTTTTTTAAACTAATCATTAATTAATCTCTAATATATATATATATATATATATATATATATATATATTCCAAAAGCTAGGTCCAGCCGCATCGTCTTATTTATAATTAATAATGTTCTTGAACATGGACCATAATTAACAAATTTAAATATAAATTAAATAATTCTACAGTTTTATGTGTTTGTTTAAAAATTTCAGCAAATAGTAGATAGTAACATATATAACTCTTTTTTATTTGTCAAGACTATGGTACCGATAATGATGTGCCATTATATACAAAAAAAAATGAATTTATTACAGTTTCTTTTAATCTGTATAATAAATTGAAATATAAAAAGGTTATAAATGGTTAAATTACCTTAGATTTTCTTCTTGTCAACTGATTACTTTTTAACAAAATCGGGATGATACCATTTTTAATACTTCAGAACAGTCTGATGCAAACTTTATCTCTGATATCCTCATTGATATTAAACATCTTTGCTAAAAAAATAGCTTCAAATTATGAGCTAAGGGAAGAAAGAGTCTTCTTCTGATTCCACATACCCTCATGCATAATCATTCACAACTCCATCTCTGAAGAAAATTCATCCTAAACCTGAAGAATCATGAAAAAAGTGATAGTGGTCTTGAAAGAAAGTCCCATGAAGAATCATAAAAAAGTGATCTTCAGATGGTTTCACCTTAGCTCCATTGTGAACTTGAATCCATATACATGTCTCTGAATCTGCTAACCTCACAACCTCTTGAAGTTCCCAATAGATATTGGAGAAAATTTTGTCACTTCTTGCTTCCAAATTATCCATACAAAACTCTTATTATGTACCATGTCTGGTAACCTCAAACATCCTTTATCTATGTATAAGATACTAAACTAGGAGTAGTTTGTTGGAAAGGGGAGAAACCTATGTATGCTTGCTAGTATTTCACTAAATTCAGTTTATTTGAGTAAGGAGAAATGTTAGCCAAATTTGGAATCTGCAATAGAAAAGTTAGTTTGACAAATTGAATGCATAAAATAACTTTTTTCATGACATACTTTTGCCAAAATACATCACAGTATCACACTATAATCAATCAATTGAATACAAGATATCTTATGATTAACATCTGATGACACTTCTCTATCTCTCTATAACTCTTCGACTGTTTCTGAAATCTCCAGAGTCTGTGTCTTTACCATCACTATGCCCCTGTCGGTTTCCTCCTCTTCCTCCTCTGTTAGATCCCCTGAAACTCCCTGACCCGCGTCCTTGGCTGCTCTTTCTATCAAACTCGTCATCAAAACCACCTCTTTTGCTTCCCATTCTTCCTTCAAACCTGCCACTATCTTCTCTGTTCCCTCTTGACCTACTAGCTGAGGAACTTGACACTCTGTAATCTTCATCGTCACTATCAAAATTGCTCCTTCTGCTTCCTGTTCTTCCTCCTCTCCCTCTTGATCTATTAGCCGAGGAACCATTTGATCCTCTGTAGTTATCAGAGGCAAAGGTATCTCCGAATCCACCCCGTCCACCTCTCATTCTTCCTCTGCTTCCTCTCGATCTATTACCAGAGAAGCTTGACCCTCTGCACTCTTGATCATCCATGTCCTCATCAGATTCTGAAGCTGAATAAGAGCTTCGTTTTCCCTTCAAACCTCTAGTTCCGTTGTTTCTTTGTCCACGCCTAATACTAGACTTCGGACCATCTTCCTCCATATCAGAATTAAACCCAAATTCCTCGTCCGACCCAAAAGTCAGTTTTCTTGAAGGCCGACCTCTCAGCGACGAAGCAACATGGCTTGATTTCCACCTCGAAGTGACGGAAACCTCATCATCTGAACTGAAACCAAGCTCATCGTCCCTTGAGAAACCTCCCTTTACGTTTCCATGCTTGTTTCTACTGTTGTGAAGCGTTGAATTTCTTCCTCTCTGTGCATTAAAACCAGTCTTTGATTCCGGAAACTGTTCATCCTCTGAGAACTCGTCAGAAGCAAAAGAAGATCGAGCTCCTTCATCTGGAACTCCTCTCTCTCCAGTTTCGTCTATTTCATAGCTGTCAATATCATCTTCATCGTCAAAATCATCAAACCCGGCTCCAGGTCTTCTGTTCCTGCCATACTCAGAATTTTCTCTAGCTCCTGGAGGAAGATTACCAAATTCGTCTTCAGGATCTGTCAAACTCTCCCGGGGAAGGTTTTCATTCTTTCTGCTAGGATCCGCATATTCAAAAGCAGCAACTTCTGCCCCGTCTGACTCATCATCATCAAAATCAAAGTTCCATGCGTTGGAAACGTCATCCCTCTTCACAACCCTGTCTGTTTGTGCTTCGGTGAAGTGATGTGTTTCTTGTGATTTGTTCTCTACGAAGGTATCTGGTGGACGCTTGCAATCACAATGAAAACATGCCATGTTTCTCCTATAGTTTAAGAAGTTGCATCTGTCATAACAACATGCAAGATCAGTTAGATGACAATAAAGTTTAATCAGTATATCTTTTCTCAGATTCAACAGTTCCTCAAAAGCCTAGCAACTTACTCAGGGCATTCCCATTCTCCTGGAAGGAGCTGTCGCTTTGGCCTCTTTGCATCACACTGTAAACAGATTGTATTCTTCGCAAAGTTCATGAAATCACACCTGAGATGAAAATGAAGTGGTATTGTAACATATCAGGACATATATCAAAAGTAGAATATAAAATAAAAGATGCGCCTAGACTCTGCTGAAACCAACGTTCTGTGCAAAAATGAAGTGTTTCAAAGTGCAAACTTTTATAATATAAGTGCAAAAGGCTAATAGATTATACCGTCAACCTAAAGGTCCAAAACTGATCCTTAAAGTGAAATTCATTAGACCTCACCTAGAACAAATAACGAATCTGTATACATACCTCAAGATCAAATTTAGAAGAAGATTTATAGATTTATTCTACCTCAATCTACGAGTGATGTACATTGTTGCTTGGAAACCAGGACACATTCTATAATAGATGTTTTGGACTCAGCAGACATTCTATTAGTTCAAGGTATCAAGTACTATAGGGACATATTAACAGCTGAGAACTTAACGCTTCTATACAAAGCTGAGGCCATGCATCTAGTTTTACGTATAGTTGAGGTCATCAGAAGAGCAAGGTGAGACTTACTTTGGGCACAGCCAATCTCCTTTCTTCATCTCAACGTCATCGCGGCCAACACGTCTCTTAGGAGGTGGCGGTGGCTGCTTGACTTTAGGGGGCGCTCTCTTGATAACTGGTGGAGTAAGATTAGGATCTATTGGTACAGTGCTTAACTTGACAATCTCATGCAGCAGTTTACGCACCACAGTTTTAAGAGATTTTTTCTTCAGAAGATTTTTGTTGGCCACTGTTCCGTTCAATGGGTCAAAACCATAGGTGAACAAAATGCGCATGATGTCAACAGTTCGAGCCTCATCCTCTTTGTTCGTCAATAAAAAGGCCTTTTCACAAGAGTTCCTTATGCTGCAGGAACTGCAGACCTGATATACGAATGAATGTTATCATCTGAAGAACCTATTAATAGTAAACAAATTAAGAAATCAACCAGAAATCTCAAGAGGGAGACAACAGTAAGCAAAAGAGACTTCATTAAACCTTAAAGCAAATAGACACCAACTAATACTCCGACCAAAACAAAACAAGATGTTTTAAAATCAGAACCTGATTTTTGACGAACAGTAATGATTAAATGTAAAGTCGATGATCAACCCCTAAGAAAAGAAAACATATTCTAAACTCCCACGAAACCTATGAGACAAAGAATCCTAATCTACTTTTCTTTCCACTTATATGCTTATATGTACTATTCTCTTCATTTATTCATGTGTCAGATATCTCACATTCTAATGCCTATTTAAATCAGTATAAGAGACGCAAAGCACACATAAACCAGAGAGAAGGGAATAGCATTGATAGCTCGGCATCAAGAGGAGTGATAGAACAGATAACACTAATCAAAAGTAGTCTTACTAAACAAAGTTCATACAAAAGCTAGTCTTGTATGCATAAGTTATTAAACAATGCTTACATCTCCTTCATCGAGATGGACACGCTTCCTCAGTAGTTTTCCTGAAAAAACCACTTTTCTATCAGTCGCTGGGCATCCATGACCGACAAGTATTTGAATGTCATTTCTCGACAATGACCTGGGGAAAAGTATTCACATTAGCACATCTCAAAGCAAAGATTTCAACTTCGCTAAGAAATAGTTAGATTTTAGCCTTCTAAGTAATTTCAGTCTTAACAACAAAGTTGTTCAAATGTCCACTAGAGAGTACATAGACACAGCAACGGAGGCTAAACTTTACAACACTCAGTTGTGGCTTGATCAAACTTATATTGTGACCAATTGGTCTGAATCCCTGGGAACTATATGAATCCTTCAATTCATATCGAAGCAGACATATAACAAAGCTTAGAAACGTAAACTTGTTCGATTTAAGAAGTTGAAACAAACCTTAGAATATCGAAACGGTCTTTTCCGAAATTGATAAAAGCGTTTTGAACAGCTCTGAAATCTTGAAACAAAGCAACTCCAACATTTTCTTCACCTAATGTATCACTAGGCACATCAATCCCCAAAGTATTGATCATCTCATCTTCATCTCTTTGTCTCCTATGATCAAAGTAATTCTGCTTCACAAGCCTCTCCATCAACTCCATCCACTCTGGCCATGGATGCACAAGCTCAACCACGCCATTGCGGCTGGTTTGAGCCGGCTCTTCCACGCGAGATTCCGGTTCTTCATCAGGCATAACGGATTCATTTCCTCCAGGATAGGAGTCATGTGGAGCAGAAGGAGGCGCTTTTGGCTGATGGGGCTGTTTAGATTGGCGCCAAGCACGGATACGCTCAAGGGTTTCGTCTTGCTCAGAGTGACGTTTCTCAATAGCATCAATTTGATCGAAGACAAAGCTAAGGCGAGAAGAAAGAGAGGAGGGTTTGTGATTAGGTTCAAGGGTTGAGTCAGGTCTACTCTGTGGAGAAGTAGAAAGTGATTTTGCAAGAAATGATTGAAAAAAACGGCGACTTTTAGGGTTTATGTGGAAGAGCAAAACGCGTCTGATGAGAAGGAGTGAGATTGATGGAGCCATTTAGGTTGCAGAATCAGCCATCAGCAAGGGTTTATGGACCAGTCTCTTCTTTGTTAAACCACTAAGAATCGCAGTCACAGAGACGAATTTTGGTTTAAAATTCAACTAACGGTTTGATCGGTTTTGAGATTCGGTTTATTCAATTTTTCTTTGGTAAAAATGTTAAATATACGAGAGGCAAACGAATCGTAGGCATGCGCATTCGCCATTCGGATTTAAATTACGTATTTTATTGAGTTGTATTAATCTAATTTGGTATTTTGATCATTTTGATTTAAAGCTAATCTGAGTATTTTTATTTTCGGATATGTTTTGGTTCGGTATAGATCGAATTCAGGTTCATATATTTCTATATAAAAATTCAAAATTTGGTTTAGGTTTTTGGATACATAATTTTAGGATCCATTTAGGTATTTTGTCGGATTTAGTTCCTCTACTTCAGATCAATTTTGGTTCAGATTTCAGGCCTGTAAATAATATTTCAAAAACAATATTCTGAAATATTAATACAAGTCTAACAACTTATCTAAATATGGTTTATAAAAGCAATCAAAATAATCAACTCCTGCGGTATAATTCTAATAAATATTTAAAATATTTTAAAATATTTTTATTTTATGGATCGGATTCAATTATGTATAAATTGAGTCTGGTTATCTTTGTTCAAATTTTTGTATGTCTGTAATTTGTTAATATGTGAGTATAATACTAAGTACAATATACAGTTTTATTCTGGTGTTTATTAGTTACAAATCACAATACAAGAACACAAGTTTAATTTGCTGAACAAGTACAGCATTAGAGAACACAAACCACTCCACTATTTAGAAACCAAACACCAATAGAGAATTGAGAGACTTGTTTTAGATTGAGACACTGTTTGGAATTCCTCTGCCAGTAACTCCACCTACACTGGTCGGAAACAAAGAAGTGTACGGCATTTTAACCGGACCAGTTCTGTTCTTAAGATTCTTGTCTTCATTCCTCTCATCAATGTTCTTCTCAATTTGCTTTACATTCTCTCCAAACTTCTCAAATGCCTCTATGGCCTCTTTCTCAGCCGCCCATTCCTTAGAATCTCTCTGCCCCAAATACACCTCATCACTTGAATGTGTAGACAGAATCTCAATCAGAGATATCCCTAGAAGTGTCTGAAGCTGAGCTGTGATCGTCTTCAAAAACACTTTGTCCGGATTCTTCTCAAGTTCTTCAAACTCTGGAGTATTTTCCTTTGGCATGAACCGGCGGCTTATGGTTGGTCTGTTAGGGAGGTACCCTGCAAATGGATACTGTCCAAAGTTTACTGCTGCGTGAAGAGCCGAAGCTATCCAAATGATTATAGTGCAAAGACTCTATAAGTTCATCACGAGTTTGCATTTTGGGCCACCATGGCTCTGACTTTTTGTCTCCGTGACCCTCCTCGCGCACCTCCTTCCACCAGGCTTGTAGCTCAATATCGTTTTGGATATCCTCATCTGTCTTGTAATACAAGGCAATGTAGTCTTTGACCCATGATTCAATAGCATACCAAACCTCAAGCCCATCTACTGCGTAAGGATAGTCTTTTATCTTTAGACGTAAGCCGTGTGGTGCTTCTGGGTCATCAACGGCCATACCTCTGCAATTGAAAATCCATGGTAAGACAACAATTTTGTGATCAAAATGAAAGTGGCAATTCTTATTCCAATTCAACACGCCAACTCAAACAAATAACCAAACAAGCTCTAAAACAATGCACACCTAAGATAATCTACGGAAACATCGTTGAAAACTAGGCCTCGCTAACTGTTTTCTAACCAACTCACAGCAGCTATATAATGTATTACATTCAGTGGAAGAATGTAATAAGCTTATAGCTAAGAATTGAGCCACCAAAGTTCATCAAAGCTTCGTGTCATGACTTTGTATTCTTTTCTGACTTTCATAAAGCTAAGTAGAAAATTGCAAGATTGAGTAATTATTTACCTCTTTTTAAGTTCTGCTGGCAACGCTTGATCAGGGAAGGTCCAGTGGTGCTTATAGATGAAAGATGACATCTCCATGGCATACTTAGAAGGAAAAAACAGTGATTTCAAAGATACCACCACCATTGATAAGGATTTGCCTAGCAAGCGCATTGATGTTCATTGTATCACGGAAGTGAGGTTCAAGGAGCTTAAAAACCGGGTGAAGAACACTCAGCTGTCTGTTTGTGGCAATCACAAAAGGTTCAATCGATGCATGTGTTTGCAACCTGAAAAAAACAAAAACTTAAACTTCAGATCATGTCGAAAGATCAGTTGTTCCCCAACATAATCGATTACATTATCCATTACCAGTGGCTGATTAACTGATGATTTCCAGAGTCATTTACACCCACATAAGCCTTTGCCAATTGCCACAGAGAGTCGTAGACCCCTTCACCAGGCGTATATACTTCACTCACTGCTCCAAATTTGTCTCCATCAGGATGAGGCAAGCTCAGCTCTATCACCAATGGCTTCAAGGTCCCATCATCTTTCAGAAACAGAAGTGTTCGAGTCGCAGAAGTCTTGTTTGGGGTAGTGTTTATACGTCCCAAATAAGGCATCAGCGTATCATGGTGGTCTAATATAAACAGCTTTTCCTTCTCTAGAGCCTGAAATTGTGAAAGAAATTTTGTTTTAAATTGATTCGGTATCAGATAAGCGCTTGATTTGATAGTAATTTTTTACCTCTTCAACAGTAAGCCCATCTAAGCTGCCTTCTATGTGGCTTTTGGTGATAGTACTGTCCTGGTTACCGTACAATTCATAGTCAAGCTTGCTCTGTGGAGGAAATTCCTGCAAATTTAACATGCCATAACCTGTAAGACAGCAGATAAAACAAAGAGAACCACTATTTGGTTATCGAGAGATTTCATGGATTCACCTTAAGAAGTTGAATAACGACAGGGTTGAGTCCAGCCAACATTTCTCTAGCAAATTCCTCATCAGTTCTCCATGCAGTTTTGTCCTCTGAAAAAGAAAAGCAAAAAAGCAAAGTTAGTTTGATCAGAAGCCATATTCAGAATGTATCAGAAGAATACCTTTTTACAATAACTAATCAAGAACAAACAATAATAGTGAAGTTACCTTTGATAACTTGAGGCACTGGATACTTAAGGAATTTCTGGCCGTCTGTTCTGAATATCTCCTTTAACATCTCAAGTGGTATATTCTTGACGATACTATTAATCAACTCCTGGTTTGGTAGATCGATTCCTTCTTCATAGATCTTAAGAACATCTTCAAAAGAATCAAACTCATTGGGCGTATCGTCAAACACAGCCTCAAGCGCAGGCTGAATAAACTGAGCGATTGCTTTCAGAGCATAAGCAAGAAAATCAGACATCTTCAAGTGTCCAAACCTCTCATCTCGTGGAACATATATATCTAAGCTCGATGTAATAGGCAACCTGCTCTCAGTTTGAGGATCTTCTTTAGTCGGTTTCCGCCCGGTTCTTCCCCTTCTTGGGTAAGGATACTCTGATGTCCCTCCAAGTACAGGTCGTGGATTCTTCGGTGGAACACCTAAATCATTGTAGTAAGCATAGTCATATACTCTATCCCATTCCTTTAGCTCTCCTTCACCAGTTCCTCTCAAGCTCACAAGCTCTTCTTCTCTGTACTTGCGTAGTGTTTCTGGTGTCTCATGTGGAAGATAAGTCTAAAACAAAAGTAAACAACAGAATGTTACAAACGATAATTCTTACCTAATATCAGATCAAAACAACATATTTTTGATCAATACTGGTTAAGAAAAGAAACAGAGAAGGGTTTTAACTACCTTGTTAGAGAAGAAAATACGGTCTTTGGTGTAGTGTTTAGCAGGGTAAACCCACGAATTACAGATGTAATGGACTCTGCCATGGCCTGGGACGTCTTCAAGAGTGAGACTTTTGAGATAAAAACTCACTGAAATGGTTGTTCCTGATCAAGAATGCTCCAGGGTAACCAAAATCTTTGTCGTAATCGAATGTAACCTTAAAGGCTGATTCGCCTGCTGTTAAAGATGTGATTGTTGTGATCCAATCCTCCAAGTGTGCAGCTTTTCCTAATTTGCCGTTTGAACCGTTTGCTGCAAAAAATACATTCATAAAAAAGTTATAAACTTGTAATCACTCTATTAAAGGAAAGATAAAAAATTTCTTATTTAGGAGAAAAAGATTTTTTGTCCATACATGAACACATTCAAAGATATAAACAAAAATGTTATTCTATCTACTTCGGTGAAAGATGATAAAAATAGATCTGACATCAACAAATAAAATTCAGCATTTAATGGCAACGATACTAAACTATTCAATAAATTAAATTAGGGATGGGCATCCGACAGAACCAAAATAGACCGAACCGAAATTTTCGGTTTTCGGGTCTAATTTCGGTTTACTTAAAAACCGATTGGAATCTAATTATTTTTGAATTGGGTTCTCGGTTGTCGGTCGGTTTGATTACCTTAAACCGGAATTTTATATATTTTAACCAAAAAACCTAAAAATAAAAAAAAACCCGAAAACAAAACCGAAAAACCAAACCGATATACTTATTTAAAAAACCGAACCAAACCAAAAATTTAGTTCGGTTTGATTCAGAATCTATTTAAAAAAACCGAAAAAAACCAAACCGTTGGGTTTGCTTAAAAACCGAATGTCCATGCCTATTAGACCCAAAGAATCTATAATGTTCTTGTGTGTATAAGTATCTCTTACAAAACGATCATGGAATTTAGTAATTTAATGTCCTATTAATACGTCATGTTTTTTTCCCAATGTAAGTTACTACATAATTTGTCACTGTAATTAAAAAGTAACCATATAAAATTATCACAGGTGAAAAATAACTGAAGTTTTTTAATCTGAGACAACTCTTTGAGAAATTTCCTCTACCTGAAAGTGAATATAGTTCCAAACTGAAATGGAATATAATCATATAACTATTAAATATTCCAAAAAGAAAAGTAAAAGAAAATATTATATTGAGGGGAACAAGCATCTAAACTCTGTTTCCAAAGAGAGTGAAACAGAGCATTTTTAAGCTTTTTAGACAAACTATTTTTTTACTTGTTAAAGTCAAAAAGAAATTATTGCTTATGTTTGGATTTTTAATCGTCTATAGTTAGACATATACTGTTTTATATATATATATATATATATATTCTTTGTTTCTTCAACATATATATATATATATACATATTTTAGACCGTAAATAACTTACTATCTACTCAATATTAATCAAAAATATAAGGAAAAATGGAAATTTTATAATAGTTAACAATAGAATATTAAAGAGAAAAGCAACAATCACTTGGTAAGACAAAAAGAGTATTTGATTATGGTCTTTACAGAGAGAATAAATGTTCTTTGGCTTTTGGGGAGAAAATAAAGCCAAAATTATTCTTAAGATTTCTTGCTGAAGAAGTTTCCACACAATCAGAACAAAACAATTAAGAAAAATGATTTCCCCAAGTAAAACATTAGAATAGTTCCAAGAAATGATCTCACAG
>JAKUCM010009797.1:0-17711 GCA_023374145.1 Lepidium sativum | reverse complement strand
GAGAGAGAGAGACTAAGAAAATCATAATTTCATGATTAACGTGAGACCAAGAATTACGTTGGACGGTCAAACTAATTATGGTCGTCAATAATTTTCAACAAACAGTATAATTTGGTCAAGAGATCACGATTCTTTAAAGGTTTCTTCAATGGAGTATTTAAAGATAACCATAAATGAAACTGTTTCAAATTCATCCGATCAAGTATTCTTCAATGGCTCATGGCTGCTTTATGGGTCTCTACAAATCATAAGCCATGTTTTCTTTTTTCTGTCAACGGCAAATTATATTGGAACACAATTGGCTGGCCCAATAGTCAAATTCCTACATAATGTAAGTGGGAAGATTGGATCTCTGGATATACAAATGAGCTGCCATATAGAAATTTATCGCATGTCACTAGCCTAAGAGTCATTTTGCATCATAAGCCATGTTTAAAAATAAATAATCTTGGCTTGGTCTATATATTTATAATTTCAACATTTATCAATGACTCTATATATGAGAATTTATTAAGTAGTTTCCATAAAAAGCTTCTGATATGTAGGTCTATTTGTTATCTTTTGACATTTGGAAAAGTATGTAAATTGGAAAACTTTCAAATTAAATTTGGAAAAAGAAATCTTGTTTGCGAGTATGATTGTAAAACGTTACTATTGGCTATTCTCTTAAGATTCCAATTTCATCTTATAAATACAATAATAAATGTATTTTGTATTAATATAGAGAGAGATAAATAAAGAGTAAACATAAAAACACAAGGCGCCAGTCTCGTGTAAGAATGCTGTATATATTTATATGCATTCACGTGCGGTTGTTAATAGCCAGTTTTTGGTCAATCTATCTCTACCCAAAACTCCACATCTCTCGGTATTGACAACAAATTAAAACATTATAGAAAATGTGAAATAACAATATTAAATATGTGAAATAACATTATAAAAATATTAAATAACCTTATAAAAATAAATAAAATATGCCAAATTCTCCTCAATGTGATAATTGGGATAATCTACCTAATTACTATGACATCTAAATTCTATTTCTTTCATTTATATATTTGGTAGATTAAACAAAAATTTTAAAAATTGAGCTAAGTTATCGATTGGATTTTGTCAACTGTCTCGACAAAAAAAGTGAATGAAATACATACTATTAGCTGCAAAATTCTTCATATTATTTTTTGAGGATTTTAGGGAATGCGTTAATTTTTCGTATATAGCTTCAAAATTTGCAACTAACATAATCGTAAAAATATTACTTACAAATTGTATTGAATTAGATTTGTATTAAAATTTTAATCAATACAATTTCACATTACAATTTGAATTAAAATTGTAATCAATTAGTTACAAAAAATAAATGATGAAAAATATGTTACAAAACATGTATCATTTCTCGCAAATTCATTTTAAAAAAAACATGTATCCTTTCTGTAGCAGAAGAGTTTAATCCAAAAATTCTCATGTTTAGCCATTTAGATCATGTTTAATTTAATCTGTTAAAAAAATTGAAGATACGTATAGAACAATAGTTTTAAAAAAATGTAGAGAGTATTAGTTGTAATATCCGAGTTTGAAAATTCCATGAATTTTAATGATATACACTTTGTAGAATCACATGTATTTATGAATATATATAGGTCGAAGATCCAAATTTTGTATATATACTGTACAAAAAAATAAATAATAGTAATAAATTACACTAAACTTGGAAATAAATAAGTGGGGTTTCACTTCATGTCATCACTAAGACCAAAACAGATCTTCTTCCGATCATCTCTCTCTCTCAAACTCTTATTTTCTTTGTAAGAGATGGAACTAGCTTTGTCTCTAGGCGACAATACTAACAAACAATTCTCTTTTCTAGACAAGCTTTCGAAGATTAATAATCCTTCTGCTTCCTCAACCTCAACTTCTGAAAAGGATCTTGGGTTCTGCATGGGTTTAGATGTTGCTTTTAATGGTCACAGATCGTTGTCTTCCTCTTCTTCTCCGTCTGTACAAGATGAGAAAAAGAAACTTGCGTCGAGAGTCAATGATTCTGATGGATTTAGGGTTTCTTCTTCTGTAGATCCGCCATTAGAGCTTCAGCTTCACTTCCCTAATTGGCTCCCTGAGAAAAGTAAGATTTTTAATTATCTAATTTCTAGTTATTCAAATGGTAAATATTATATCATGTATAAGCAAAAAATAATACTAGATTTTTTTCACAAAAACATTTGAAGTTTATTAGTATCCCTAATTAGCCGAACATGGTTTTTCTTCTTTTTAACATATTTATATTAAATATTATATATGTATATATTAATTATAAGTATTTAATGTTTTCGATGGGATGTTTGAATCAGTTTCCAGAAATGTTTTGACTGATTTGTGACCGAAAAGAAGATCCAAGTTTTTTAAAATATATTAGATAGAACAAACAAATATCTTGTGGATACTAACAAGAAAACCTAACTTTTTGACAAATATCCAAATTAGTTTGAGTATAGGTTCAAGTTCTGGCGAGAATACGATTGATATCTTACATGAGTTTTATATCATTTGAATTTAATATATATAATCTCGTATTTATCAAATATATCTTATTCTAAAGAAAAAGGATCCAAATTTACAGATGGGCAAGGAGGGAGAATGGTCTCCAGAGAGCACGACTACAGTAGCGGAGGAGGAGGAAGAAGAAGAGGAGGTGCCTAGTATGTCTGTATCGCCTCCTAACAGTGTAACGTCGTCGTTTCAATTGGATTTTTGGGATGAAAAGTTATGGTAATGATAGAAGAAGCAATAAGAGAGATATTGATGATGAAGTGGAGAGATCTGCTTCAAGAGCTGAGTAATGAAGACAATGATGATGAAAATGGTTCTACTAGGAAGAAACTAAGACTCTCTAAAGATCAATCTGCTTTTCTCGAAGATAGCTTTAAAGAACACAGTACACTTAATCCTGTTCGTAATTCCTATTTCTTTACATTTTTTTGTTTGATTTTCTTGATTTATTGTTTATTTTACTGAAAATATATTAAAAACATTGCAGAAACAGAAGATTGCATTGGCTAAGCAGTTGAATCTTCGACCTCGTCAAGTTGAAGTTTGGTTTCAAAACAGACGAGCAAGGTTAGTTTCTATCACCCAAAATTAATCTCCGATATGTAAAATATAGATTAATATCTTCATTTCCTTTTAGTTTTTTTGGGAAATTATTTATTTTGTGATGATTATTTCCGACAAAAGGATGAGGACGAAATGCATCACGAGTAATAATAACACATTGTCGCATGTCTATTCTTGTCATTTTTCGTGCAGAAGTTATTGATCACTTCTGCTCATCATTTCCAAACATAATTGCTTATTTATAAAAAGGAAACAAAAATCATAACTCTCCTTTAATTCTTAACCAAAATCTCAATATTTATGGAGGGTTATCTAATTGATAATGACAATAGGACAAAGCTAAAGCAAACAGAAGTGGATTGTGAATACTTAAAGAGATGCTGCGAGTCCTTAGCCGAAGAAAACCGGAGATTACAAAAAGAGGTTAAGGAATTGAGAGCTTTGAAGACTTCTTCACCTTTCTATATGCAACTTCCGGCTACTACTCTCACTATGTGTCCTTCTTGTGAACGTGTTGCCACCTCAGCAACACCAGCCTCCACGTCATCTCCTCATAATCTCGGTTTGTCCACGTCATCGTTGATTCCGGTTAAGCTTCGACCGGCCAAACAAGTTTCATAGAGGTGAAATGTTTGGTTACGGTTTGAGCAAAACGGTTGATTGGTCTTTGAGAATGGGTTTTTCTTGTGTATATTTTAGAATTTTATTTGGGACAGTCACAAATTTAAAAGACGAGTAGATTGATTTTCCGGTTTAGTGTTTTGTCTTTTTTGGATTGGACCGGATGAAAAAACAGATGAAGGAGGAAAAGAAAGTTGACATGTTTATTGAATGATAAAAGACAAAAAGAAAAGGGAAAATATTTGGTTTGATCTCTTTAATATACCTTTATTTATGATTAAAGCAAAAGGGTTTCTTGTCAAGATCATCACCTTCTACGTTATTTTATCGACTTTTGAATTTTTAAAACTCACATTTCCAAAACGTAAATTATCAAATATCCAATACATTATACTTTGGAAATGTATATTACTATACTTACATCACATAATACGTTTTATTGTAAACAAGAAAGTTATAAACCTTATGTATATTCATTTTAATTTAATAGTTACTAAAATGTAACTAATCCTTCGTTCCAAATGGATACGGAGATTAGAACAAAAACACAACCTCCCTAAAACAAATATTTATTGAGTTTTTATATATTATCATTTTGCATGACAAAATAAAGTAGTCTTTGTGTGGGTACGTAGTTGTAATGAGTAAATCTTTTGCAAAGATATCACAACGATAAGAATGGTATCCCCATGCAATCATCGAGATACAAATCAAGGACATCAAAAAAAAGAAACGATCTTAATTTCTATCTTTTTCTTTTCTTTTTCTTTTTCTGTTTTTTTCCGAAGATCTTGTGGTCTTACTTTTACTTGCACTTGAAGTCTTGAAAGTCCAAGAGATTGTAGTATTCCGTAGAGAAAATATGTTAGAAATATTTTCCTAATTCAATGATATGGCCATGCAAAAAGACAAGCTGATGGTATCTTCGTTTAATAAATCGAATGTAATTATGCAGTGATATCGTTTGAACGACACAATTTTAAAAGTCATTTAAAAACAAATGGTTAGAGATAGTGATTGGCATAAAAAAACAAAAAATTGCTCAAATAAAGCAAAAGTATAGTGTAATTACTAGAATAGTTTTTGTCCAAAAAAAAAAAGCGTCAAGAGGGGTGTAATTACAATTACACCTTTGAAACAAAAAGCTGATATTTCTTCTTCTTCTATTTTCTTCTTCTCTAGTTAGTTTCACAAAAGAAAAAGAAAGAAACATATAGTGTAAATCGTCGTCGTTAACTTCTCTTTATTTTCTTCCTCGTCTTACTCAACATGTTCTTCACTGTATTTCATACTTGTTGTCTTCTTCTTCATATTGTTCTTCGTACTCGTCGTCTTCATTGTCGTGTTGTTTATTTATCAAAGGTAAGTTTCTTCTTTTCTTTGTCCTCTTCTCCTCTTCTGCTTTTTTTTTCTATTTCGTGAGGGTATTTGGGTTTAGGGTTGACGTAGACATTGGGTTTCTCGATTTTGCGAGATTTGGATTTCTCAATTTTGCGATATTTGGGTTTTTGTTCTTCACTAACTTATTTTGTGTCTAGTAGATTTCTTCCCCGGTATGAGCAAATGTGATATAGTTCGTAATTAGTTGTGAGAGTAACGGTGAAGAAGCAATATGATTAGTGTAGTACAGTTAGTATGACGTTTGGTAGAGTTAGGTCGTAGTAGAGTTAGGCTGTCGTTTAGTAGAGTTAGATTATCATGTGGTAGAGTTAGCTTGTAGTGTAGTAGAGTTAGTCTGACGTGTGGTAAAGTTATATTATAGTGTGGTAGAGTTGGTTTGTAGTGTGGTAGAGTTAGGTTGTAGTGTGTGGTATAGTTGGATTCCGTGTAGTAGAGTTAGGCTGTCGTTTAGTAGAGTTAGATTATCGTTTGGTAGAGTTAACGTGTATTGTAGTAGAGTTAGTCTGACGTGTGGTAGAGTTAGATTATAGTGTGGTAGAGTTGGTTTGTAGTGTGGTAGAGTTAGGTTGTAGTGTGTGGTATAGTTGGATTTCTTGTAGTATAATTAGTCTGATATGTGGGAGAGTTAGCTTGTAGTGTAGTAGAGTTAGTCTGACGTGTGGTAGAGTTAGATTATAATGTGATAGAGTTAGATCCCGTGTAGTATAGTTAGTCATATAGTGTGGTAGAGTTAGATTGTAGTGTGGTAGAATTGGCTTGTTGTGTGGTAGAGTTAGGTTGTAGTGTGGCAGAGTTAGTCTGACGTTTGTAGAGTTAGATTGTAAGAATGTAGAGTTGCCTTGTAGTGTGGTATAGTTGGCTTGCTTGTTTGGTATTATCTCTAATGGAGTTGGGTTTTATAATGCTTATCGTTTGTTTTCTTTTATCTTTTGATATGGCAGACAAGAAGTACCAGAAAAGTTTCTCACACACGGTGTACATGTGATGAAGAATCGAAGCATCAATCATTTCTGTAATCTAAAAAACATTAGTAATATCATCAAGGGTATTGGTGAGGATGCATACGTAGACATAAAGGAGAACACTTCTGCATAGTTGTTGAACACTTATTATATATTTATGTAATTTCCCTTTCGTTTTCGCTTTCGTTTTCGTCTTCAATTGTCATATAAGTATTAACTCTACCGTAAACAATTACAATATTCGACAATACAAAAACTAACTACACCGTACTCTTTTATACCATACAAGAACTAACTCTACCAAACGAAAGACCATATGTGGTCTAGCTCTACCACATAATAAATAACTCTACCAAACGCAGTGTTAACTCTCTCACATAATATGGTCTACCTCTACCAGGGAATAAATAACTCTACCAAACACAGTGTTAACTCTACTAAATAATTCTGAATCTTCTACAAGGGTTAACTCTACTATTCAAGAATGAATGCTTTGACTACATGTCCGGACATTGCAACCAAGTTGCTTACATTTAGAACAAGCTGAAACTTTTCTTGGACGTTTTTGGGGTTGAGAACACTCGAACCAACTCTTTATCCGTGATTTCTTCGGCCTCCCTGGTTGTTGACGCACGTGTGGTGGATTACACAGCTTATAACTCACATCCAACGGAACAGGAAGTGCAACATCTCTTGGAAAGATACTACCAGAGTATGCGTTGTACATGAAGGTCGTGTGATAGTATGGATGGGTAAGTTTGATTGCCGGCCTTCTACAAGCCTTTGCAACGGTAATGGCATGGACACAAGAAATTTTTTCGACGTCATACCTCTTGCAGGAACACGTCTTCTCAGTCAAGTTGACTAAATGAGAAGTTTCAGATCGCGTAACAACAGCCTGGTGTTCGTCTATGTCATGCACGTTGTATAGTCTAACTTCATCGACCCTTGTCTGTCATTGAACAAATATAATGTTAACTCTACTAAAGGCAGTGTTAACTCTGCAGCAAAGGGACTAACTCTACTAAAGGTCGAAGTAACTTTACTATGACGGGACTAACTCTACTAAGGGCACTGTTAACTCTACTTTGAAGTGACTAACTTTACTAAGGGCAATGTTAACTCTACCAGAGTGAGATAACAGGAGTGCTAACTCTACCTTTAGGAGCTTTTCAACAAATGTTGTTAGAACAGCTGATGTGAAAGTGGCCATCGTTTTCCGCTTCGCGAACCAACGTGTTAACATCGACCTAATTGCATCTATAAGCTGGACAATGGGAAAATTTCTTGCCTCTGATAACGCATGGTTTATTGATTCCGCAATGTTCGATGTAGTGAAATTGTATCTGTTTCTCAGAAAGTAAACTCGACTCCACAACCGCACGTCAGCTTTTATCAAGTAGGCATGAAGCTTTGGATTTAACGCCTGAATCTGAGAAAGTATAGCGTTGAATTCATCGACCCTAAAAGCGGTGGCAGCTTTCTTGAACAACTTAAAGGGCTCGCCACCTCTAAATTTCGACAAAATGTTCTTACGTAGGTGGTAGGTGCAAATACCCCGAGAAGAAAGTGGCTACACAATCTTTATGGCTTTAGCAATGAATTTGTGTCTATCTGATATGATGGCAAGTTCTCTGTCATCAGGGATCACATCGTCATTCTCGGTATCAACCACACCAAAAGCCATAGGAAATATGTTGAAGTTACCATCTTGCATGGTAACAGTTAGTAGAATACCTTTATACTTCCCTAGCAAAAATGTACCATCGACAACAACAACCTTCCTCATGTAGGGAAAACCCCTAATACTTGTGTCAAAGGCGATGAAAAGACACTTAAACATGTCTTGCATGTCAACTTCGAGCTTTATTAGAGTTCCAGGATTCGTTCTTCTAATAACAAACAAGTGCGACAGAAGTTCTTCATAACTACTTTCCAAACTACCGGTAACTAGGGCTCGTGCTTGGCTTAGAGTACAGTGTGCTTTCCAGTACTTCATCTGCATAAACGTTATACTTAAATGTCACACTAACTCTACCATACGTCAGACTAACTCTACTACACTACAAGCCAGCTCTACCAAACGTCAAAACTGCAATCTAACTCTACCACACACTACAACCTAACTCTACCGAAAACGACAGTCTAACTCTATTACACATAATCCAACTCTACAACACTGTTATCTAACTCTACCACATTATCAGACCAACTCTACTAAAATGTCAGCACTGCAATCTAACTCTACTACATTGCAAGCCAACTCTACCAAACGCCAAAACTGCAATCTAACTCTACCACACACTACAACCTAACTATACCAAACGACATACTAACTCTATTACACATAATCCAACTCTACCACACTGTTATCTAACTCTACCACACTATCAGACCAACTCTACTAAAACGTCAGCACTGCAATCTAACTCTACTACATTGCAAGCCAACTCTACCAAACGCCAAAACTGCAATCTAACTCTACCACACACTACAACCTAACTATACCAAACAACATACTAACTCTATTACACATAATCCAACTCTACCACACTGTTATCTAACTCTACAACACTGTCACACCAACTCTACTAAAACGTCAACACTGCAATTGAACTCAACTACGAAGATTAACTCTACCATGGCGTAAAATTACGTTTATACCTTTAGACCGAATCGCTTGCTCATTGAATCAGCAACGTGTTGAGGAAAAACAGATGGCCCAATTCCACCTATGAATTCCAAGTATAACCTTCCTAAGACTTCCGTTGACGCTTGTCGTGCATGACCTGATCTCTCTGTAACAGAACAACTATGTTCTCCCCTATACTTTCAGACAAAGAAACATCCACCGTCGTCGACAGGTGAAGCTCGCACTCTCCACTAAAAGTTTGGTACCCAACATTTCACATCCAATACTGTCTTCGATGAAGCAACAACATCGAAGTCAAACCTCTGTAAGACAGAACATACTTTTAGCTTGGTCATGAGTTCTCTTTTTGATGAGTATTGTTGCCCAACAACCAATGCGAGTGCTGACATTTCTA
This sequence comes from Lepidium sativum, assembly GCA_023374145.1. NCBI lineage: Eukaryota > Viridiplantae > Streptophyta > Magnoliopsida > Brassicales > Brassicaceae > Lepidium > Lepidium sativum. The sequence continues at coordinate 8,569 of JAKUCM010009797.1, read as the reverse complement.
TGTCCAAATACTCAGCATTCAAATCCAACCCCGTTGCTTTCTCCGACAGGTTTTTCTTCTCTTCTTCCTTCGATTTTCTACGAACATTGATATAATCTTCATCATCCGAGCTTACGCCATCCATATCATCGCAACAGTCGAATTTTAATTCCACATCCTCATCCTCAGCATGTTCACTTTCATGTTTCACATTTTCTGGTATACGCTTATTGTTTGGTCCACCTATACTAAACATCAGATCAACTTACATTGGAATTTCTCGTCACTGTTTCTCTAACTACACTGACCTTTTTCAGGGTAACTCAATGAAACACGAGATCTAGTGGTAATTTCAACACATAGACGCATTGCTTCTTTACGAAATTGTGAAACAAACACTTGCAATTGTCTACCGTTACTTACAATTACAGGGGGAGTATCTTCTGGTAATGAATGAATGACTACATTTGGCATGTAGCTTAGTTTTAGCTCATGACAATGTTCATCCAAACCAAAATCGGCATAAACCATCTCCAGAAATTCATCGAGCCTTAAATCTTTGACAATGCCTATGATCCGACACCCATACGACTGGTCCACTGAAAATATCCATTGATTTTCATTAAAACTCCAAATCCCACACACCAAAATGATATGATCCATAGATCCAAACATAAACAGAAAAAGCAAAGGAGCTTCGAAGAAGTAAAGGAGCTTCAAGAAAGCTACAATGGCGTCACTTATGGAGGAATCAGTTGGATGCGCGGCAGATGAGCTAATAACTGAGGGGTAAATACGCAATTTAAGATCTACTACAAAAGTAGGCTAGGTTTTCAAAATTAACTCTACCATACTGCACTATGTTCGTGTGGTAGAGTTGATTAGAGCACAAACATCAACTCTATTAGTTGGAAGTCTAACTCTACCAAGCACACTTCACCTCTATCACGCTGGAAATCTAACTCTACTACACACGAAATTTCATTAATGTCAACTCTACTAATCATACTTTAACTCTACTACGCTGGAACTCTAACTCTACCATATTGCACTATGTCCGTGTGGTAGAGTTGATTAGAGCACAAACAACAACTCTATTATGCTGGAAATCTAACTCTACCAAGCACACTTCAACTCTACTACGCTGGAAATCTAACTCTACTACACACAAAATTTCATTAATGTCAATTCTACTAAGCATATTTTAACTCTACTACGGTGGAACTCTAACTCTACCATATTGCACTATGTCCGTGTGGTAGAGTTGATTACAGCACAAACAACAACTCTATTACGCTGGAAATCTAACTCTACCAAGAACACTTTAACTCTACTACACTGCAAATCTAACTCTACTATACTGCACTTTGTTCGTGTGGTAGAGTTGATCGCTTACGTGGCAGATTTCATTAATGGCATTTTTGTAGTTACATTCTTTTCCTCATTAGGAAAGGGTAAAATAGTATATATTAAATTAAAAAACTATTCTAGTAATTTACAAACATTTGCTCTATTTCAATAACTACCACTTAATTCCGCTATAATCTAGCAAATCACCCTAAAAAATTGTAACAAAAATTATATAAAGATTAAACTTGATTGATAAAACTACAGTGGTTAAATAATATAGTTAAATTAAAATTAGTAAAAAAATTTAATACAAAACAATGGTTATTTTCAAACATCCATAATAATTTTGTTTGGAAATGGTTGTTTAAACACCCATAAATATATCTAAATGACAATTCTAAAAAGTTTTTCCAAATATCTATTTTTATATAAACACTATTTTGTAAGGAAGTACTCCCTCTATTCTTTAATAGTTGATGTTTTAGAAATAAAAATTTGTTTATTTTTAGTTGATGTTTTAAGATTTCTATGCAAAATTTATTGCACTTTCGGTATTTTTGACTCTTTAAATTATGCAGGTTGATTTGTGATTGGTTCAAATATTTTGGTATTTGTGATAAACTATATTTTGCTTAAAAAAAATAAAACAATTAATGATTTATTAATATGTGTGAAATGCTTAAAACATCAGGTAAAAGAAACAGAGGGAGTATTTGATAATCAAATAAACATATAATTTGCAAACAACCGGATGTTAACAAACACACATAACTCTGCAAGAAGCAATGTAGCGTAGGATAGTGATAACTGCTGTCTTGATTTAACTTTAATGAGTTCGAAAGTTAATCATAAGAAGTTTCTCGGAATCATCATTAAATTAATTCACATAATTGCTGGATGTTTAAAAGTGGAGATAGTTTTGTACCGGTAAATCCGTTTTGGTGCTATTCACATCGCCAAATTTTCATGGAAAAGTGAATCTATGGTCTCGTGCTACGTACTTCAGATATAAAATTCAGTTTCCTACGATTTAAGTATTAGTAATCTTACTTTGTACACAAACATAAACACACTTCTGCTTTTCCCAATCTCGAACCAAATAGTCAAACGTGTGGCTCTTAAACTACTAAATAAATACAATAACATAATTACTTCAGGAATATGTTGCCACGTTGTGAACAACTGCACCAGGTTTAGATCCAATCGCACTAAACTCATTAAAAGCAATTGACCTAAAGGCCCATTTTTAAGACCTTCGTTGTCAAAAAGTCCAAACATCCCATGTGGAAACATCGTGCCAAACCAGTTGTCTTCATTTCCTATTATTTCTCCAAAATGGACAAGTTTCTTATTATTAAATTATAAGCATTGTCGGTGATCGACCAAATTCTCACATCCGTGATTATACACAACAAATTCTTGTGTTCACATCTCTTTAAGGGAAAAAGAAACACTGTTAATCTTCATATAACAGACAGAAACAATAGCAAGTACAAACTATAACGATTGTAGTAATTATTTAAACTTTCTTTTATCATATTATGAACACTAACTTAAATAACGGTATTATGTTATCTGAGTTTTTTCGAATCAAAGAAAACAATCTTGGCTTTAGCAATGTTTTATTTGGATCATGAAACAATAATACAACGATAATTGGAATCAAATTCATTCCAAACATTAGTAAAATATGTAACCTCTCTTTGGAGCTAAATATAGTAATTGTGGTAACAAAAGCATTTACAAATTACAACCAATAGTTGAAAAGGTGTATCGGGTAATAAAAATCTTCTCTTTTTCTTTACACGACACATTCTATAATCAGCAAAATACCCTCAAATGGAAAGCAAAGTGTTGAGATCAAACAAAGTATTGAACCTTAAGGTTTCCATCGAGCTTGGCCAAGCTGATTGAGTTTGACTAGTAGCTCAGCGTAAAGGATCTCGTTCCAAGAGTCTGGAACTCCGGGAAGGCACCAGTGACTACAGTCTTGGTACAACAATGGCTTCTGTTTCTCTTTTTCCGATAAGGTGTGTTTTCGATACACTGATGGATGTCCATCTTTCCTGTAATCTGTTAATCTCGTGATGTTTAGATATGTTACAGGAGTTTTCATGTTCCTTAATACCCTCTCAAGCACCTTCATTTTTGAAGGGTATGGTGTTAAGTATGTATCATTCCTGATCGGTTCTGTTTCGCTATCGCATGCTCCTCCTGAGTTCCATTGTCCACCACTGCAAAACAGTTTGAAAATGTTGAGACTTGTAAAGGTAAGTACAAACAAAGCGATTGTGACCTTCAATTCGGTTTATACCTGAAATGAGAAGCAGAATAGCCTCTAAAGAAAACAAGGGTCTTGGTAGGATTTACATTCCTCTCAACCCATCGACCCCATGTGGTCAAAGCTTTACGAAAAGCTTCAAGTACAGCGAGTTCGTGATAAACATTGCTTCCTTCTTGATAATAATCCTCTCTATGAACCCAAACAAACACAAAAGTTAGTTCCACAATATACAACACAAAGACAGAGCAGATAAAGCACTTATTCCAGTAGATTGAGTACCCTTTGGATGTCTTCTCATGAGTCCACCAATGTCCGGTATTGAATACAATAATATCAGCTCCTTTGTACTGCTCAGAGGACTTCCCAACCAAATCCAACCGTAAAGTCTCTCTCTTTGTTCCTTGTTTATCTACAATCTCCCATTCCTGGACTAAGAAGGGGGACACAAAGAACTCCACCGTGCAGTTGTAGTCCTATAATTAACCCAATTCATCAAATTCAAAACTCCAAATCAAAAACCAATTTGGTGTACAAAGAACAAATCAAAAACACTTACTGTGAAGACAAAGGAGTATTCAGCTTCCCCACGGAAATGATGTCTTCCATGAGCTTCAAAGACTTTGGTCTCATCTTTCACTGATCCTTTAAGAATACAAACTAGAGATTCCCACATGTTTCTATTTAGAGAATCCCCAACAAAGACAAGTCTTCTTCCTCTAAGCATCTCCAGCAAAATTGCTCCATTTAACCTTCAAATTTATTTAATACATATATTGAACTCTGTTAGATTGAGAGAGACATAAAACTATATATTATATAAGTTTAGAAATTGACCTAGTTACGTGTGTACCTTGGTAAACTACATTTCCTAGGTTTCCACTTCAATTTCTGGAAGTCTTTGTCAGGTCTTCCGTTAGAAATACAATTGAACTGTTCATCGATAACCTTACACGAACCAGGTTTGTAAAGTGGATACGAATCATCCATAATCCACTTACCATCGAAGAACTCACAGTCCTTCAAAGACTCACTCCATTTCTCGATCTCTTGTTCTAGTAACGAACCCACATCACCGTTTCCTGATTGTTTTTCCGGTGTAGAAGAAACAGTAGACGAACTGGAATTCCCTTTGCCCTTTAGATCCACCGACACAGGTGCTTTCGACGGCGTCGAAGCTGTCGTATGGTTTCTAGAACTCCGATCAGTACCGGTGGTGGTCTGTGTCGAATTCTCTGAAAGCAGAGGAGGAGATAAAGTGTTGTTCTTTGCAACAGAGTTGGTTCCGTTTACAATCGGAGATCCAAAGGTACCACTTTTAGTTTGATTTTCCGGTAGTAAAGTACCGTTTTTGGAATCAGAATTGAGAGACGGAGAAGTGGTAGTGCTTAGAGTGAAATTGGAAGAGGCATCACTGGATCTATTGGTGGGTTTGGTTGAAGTAACATTAGGGAGAATATAAGAAAAGATTGAAGAGAACTGAGATCTGGAAGTATCATCAGATGAAGAAGATATGGTGGTGGAAGAAGTGAAGATATTAGAGAACCAAGGAGAAGAAGGGTTTGGAGAAGGACTAAAGGCAAAGAAGAGAGTGAAAGAAACAAAGGTAATAAGAAAAGCGTAAGCAAAAGTTGAGGTTTTTCTAGGTTTCAAGGCGGAGAAGAAGCTCTTAATATCGGAGACGGTGGTTGATTCGCCGTGAATAGGCATGTACTTGACGGCGTCAGACGCCATAGACACGAGAAAGAAGCGGCGTCACTAGTAGTTAGTGGGGAATGTGGGTGCGGATTTTGGGAAGAAAAAAATGGTTTTTTTTTTTTTTTGCTTTTAAGGGTTAGAAAGAATTGCAGAGAGAGAGATATGTCTGAAGAAGAAAAGAGATGGACTTTAATTTAGAAACAGGAGAAAGTAGTGGCTTTAGTTATACATGATATGTAATAAATGACTTATTTGCTTAAAGCGGCATCGTTTTGGGAATCACTTAAAAAGTAAAAGACTAACTCTTTGATAAAAATACCCTTTGGTTTTCAAGTTATTTACTGAAATGCCACTCAATGGAAGCGTGTCGGTGATGGTTCAAGCTTCCTTCGGTGTTATTGATTTTAAGAAGAATCAAATACTACGTTGAGTCTATCTTCTAAGTAAATATTATTATAATAGTGTTGGAGGTGGATTTTTGATCTTCATCGACCCACGAATAATGATTGGTTTCAGGTCTATTAATAATTAGCCGAGAAGACATTAGTATCATATGTGTTTCGTTTCAGCAGGTATAGGACGAGTCCGGCTACTTGAATAAGAACTTCGTTTCGGCACCATGGTTCATTCCGGATCATGCCATCAAGATGTTTTGTTTTCTTTCGGAACATAGTTTGGCATGTACTTCAGTAAAAAAATGAAAATATTCCAAGTTAGAAGTGGAATATTTTCGAAAAATCGTACAAGGTATAGAAAATACATTAAATCTTGTAAATAATGTAATATTTCCTATTTTGATTACATTTTGTAATCGCCTCTATTTGTTTATAAATAAAAGAAGTGATCTCCATTAAAAAAATCACGTTTTCATAGCACATAAACAATACAAAACATTAAGTATTATTTTCTCTTAAATTCTCCTTTTTACAACCATATTTCATTAGAATTTTTGTCCATCTTTTCGTTTGAATTTTATTCAAATTTAAAATTTTGAGCTAGATCTTATTCAAACGAATATACGGCTTCGTTGTCCAAATGATCTCCAATGGTAATGTTAGGTTGCAGACTGTAGTAAAAAAGAAGAAAGTCCATGGATGGTAATGTCCCATGAAATATACGAAATTTTTGGAATTAGAATGGACAATAAAGTCTTTTGCGTGTGGACCCTCCTCTATACTTGTTTCGACTTCTATTTTTAATTCAAACGGTAACTGTTGGAGATTTTTTTGGTAATTAACGACTTCCAAATTATTAGGTAAAATGTCAAAACAAAAACTGTATCATATGAAACCCACTTTTGTTTTTTTTAACAGAAGATTGAATTAGAAGAACTATAACTATAACTAGTATTAACAAGAACAATATATAAGAATTTAGTTACTAAATCAGTTAGTTGTGATATAATATAATTTGTTTTGATAGAAGAAATAGTATTACAAGAAAAAATGATTAGATTCGGATTGTAGATCATGTGATATTAACAACTTATTTTATATGTAATATTTTAATATATGAAAACGATAAGCACATAGAAGTTTCTAAATAGTAATATTTTATATGAGCAGCTAGACTATTCGATAAAGAAATTTTAAAACAATTCATGACATCTATTTAGTGTAATACATAAAATCACTTACTTATAAGTTATAACTCTACTATAACCGAGAGTAAATGTAAATGATAATTAAATCAAAGAAAATGAAATTAATGGAATATATTTGGGAATTTCTACGTTGCTGATTGATTTGAAAGCATCAATTCAAATCAATCCACAATCACAAGTTTGGATATACGTCAATTAATTATCTGATTAATTATTAATTAACTCGTACGTAATTTTAAATCATAAAGCCCATTAACAAAAAGCCCATTATAATATCATTTATAAAAAAAGAAAGGTGGGTCCATTTTGATATCTTTCGGATAAGCTCTTTCTCCAGTCTCCTCTCATCTTTTTCTCCCAAAACTCTCAAAAATATCTTTGATTATATCATATGGAAGACTTCAAAATATCTCTCATCACATAATCATACTCTGAATATTTTTCTTAAAGCAAACAAAAAAAGGGTAATGGCAGCTTTAGCATCAAACCCTCAAATGGTAACGAGACAAGCTCATAGTAACAAGAAGGAACAATTTTGGAGAAAAGAGAGTTTGAATATGGAGAAGAAGTGTGGGTTCTGTGTGAAGGTTTACAGTAATGAAAAGCTTGGGAGATCAAAAATGGAGAAAGATTGGAGATTAAAAGCGTTTTGGTCAAACGTAGCTAAGCCTACAACTGTGGAGATGGAACCCATTAATGATGTTGATGAGCTCGATGTTATTCTCTCTAACGCTCGCCAACTTTCTCAACCTATCATAATCGACTGGTAAACACATAAATAGCATATCATTATCACTAATCTAAAGTATACATAATTCTTTTTTAGCAAATCTTTTTTGGATCACTTTACCAAACAGTTTATGGGTTTACTTGTTTACACTCAAATAATTTTTTTAAACAATATGTTTTTATTTTATTTTTTTGATAACTATTGTGAATTAATAACCATAAAGGTGTAAAAGTTTAATTACATGATTTAAAGAGAATATAATCCTACTTAAGCAAAAAATCAAAAAAAAAAAAACATTAAGTAGAGAAAAGTGGCATTTAGCATAGTGGCTGAGATCGAGTCCCCCCGCTTGCATTTACAAGAATTTGGCTAATGGGTCAGTCATTTGTGGTAAAAAAAAAAAAAAAAAAAGGCCATAAATGTTATTTATAAGTGAACCAAAGAGTTAGCAAAAAGACAAGTTTCCTCTTGCTCTTAGTATAATGTCTTTCACCAATATGTTTATTTTGCTATCAATTTGTAGGTTGTTTGTAATTAGTCGTGTATCGAAAAAACCTTTCAAAAAAGTATTTTCGACTTATTTGTGGGCATTTATAAACAAGTATCTCTCATTTATATTAGAGATGTTTACTAATTCTTATCCAATTATACTATTCAATTGTTTTAGTCTTATCTATCAACTTTTTTATTCAAATGACTTTCGTTTTAAATGTTAATTTTTGAATCGATTTATTCAAATGATGTCACCAATTAGACGTTATGTATGTTTTGATTATATGATATTGAAGAATAGTGAGAATATTTGGGCAGGATGGCTTCTTGGTGTCGGAAATGTATTTACTTGAAGCCTAAGTTGGAGAAATTAGCAGCAGAATATAATAACAAGTAAGTTTATTAATAACAAAAGTTTAACAACTTTTTATTAATA
>JAKUCM010009796.1:0-17823 GCA_023374145.1 Lepidium sativum | reverse complement strand
GAGAGAGAGATGATAATAGGTCAGATACATGTTCATAATACATTAATAAACGAATATTTTAGCGGGTAATACAATAATACATGTGCAGAAAATATAACATAGACATTGGGTGTTGAAGTTAACAGTTAAATATAAATGTAGCAGATTCTTATATTAACTGTTGAATTAGCAGTTTCAGTTAACTATTAGTTGCTGGTAACTATTAAATGTATGTTATGTGTGTAGGAAGAACATAGCAGATAACATAAGTAATGAGTGTTGAAATTAACTATTAAATATAAATGTAGCCGAATCTTATATTAACTGTTGAGTTACCAGTTTCAATTAACTACTAGAATTGATAGTTGTTAAATGTAAATATAGCAAAATAATAGGAAATACATATCAAATGAATGTCGAAGTTAATAAATATAGCAGATTCGTATTAACATTTAACAGCTACCAATTATAATAAGCACGAGTCCAAAGAATTTCATGCATATTACATATGCTTCTTTCATATTTTATAGGTCCGATTCATATTCTAAATTTTTCAACTAAAATAAGATGAGATTTGAAGTCTATCGCCTAATGTCAAATTAAATCAGGGGGTATGTCAACTTAACCACCTGTTTTTTTTGGTGTTTGGTCAAGTTTTATGCAATTAAATTTTAAATAATTATGTAATTTTAGGTTGTAAATGTTAGGATTTAGATATCCAAAGGATTTTTTGCTATCAATCTGGATTTCATCATCTTTTTGTTGGTTTCGATCGTCGATCTAGAGTTAGCATGTTCTCATGTATTTATCTTTAAGTGTCCTATTCTTATATTTTTAGCGGTTTATGTTTAGCTTCCCTCTTTTAAATCTAATTTTTTAGGAAATTTTCATTTTTTTCTCGGTTGTATTGGAACCTTGTAGTCTCCTTTGTTTTAATATAATTTTGATGGTAGAAAAAAAAATGTAAAAAGAGATCCAGTTCCGGTTTGAATTATATTGATTTGATCAACACATCCGACCGGACCGGGGCCACAAAGGAACTTTTTGAGAGCTCAAGGACAAAATTAGATAAATGATCTGCTCATGTAATAGAATTATTATGAGTTTGATCAAAAGCATATATCGATCACTTGGATTTTACCTCTTGGATCGTGTCAATCAGCTAAGACTTTGTCGTTTATATTCATTGTCGAGCTCAAACTTGTTTGCTCACCGACTATGTAGATTCAATTTTCGAAATTTATATATAAATAATATAGCAGAAAAGAAAAAGAATGTTGTGGGTAGGGCAAGAGTGGCCCAAAGCATTTAACTTTCTATTGTAAAGCAATGTGGCATGAGGAAGACTATAAAATTCTCAATCAAAGAATGTAATTTATTTCTCCAATTAAAAACATTGGTTACCTTTATTATATGGCAATTGGCAAATGTAAAGTTAGATGTTGTAATCAAGAATATGAAACAACGATACACCATAACACGTGCTTGATTTTACTATAATGAAGGAACCTCATATACCTTCATTAACTTTGTATTCCATTTGTTCATTGGTATATAGTCTACTATTTTCTTTCACTTATATTTAAGGTATACATATTTAATATATTCTATTTAATGCGATTTGATTTCCAACCATCTTAAAATTGTGGTTGTTTGGCATTATATTATCACAAAAGAATATGTGTGGTCGGACTAGATTTTGGTTAATTACATTGATCGATAATACCAATATATATAGTTCAAAATTCATCTAAGCCTCAAATTTAATTATGTGGGATTATGTAATTTCGATTAGAAATACTGCATGAATAAATTTAAATATATGAATAAACATTTAAATATTTGACCAAAATCATTTTCTCAGATTTAAATTTTAAATTCTTTTATCACAAAAGAATATGTATGTTTAGCAAACTGAATTAAAGTTTTATTCCTCAATAACAAAAGTTGTATGGGTGAACTAACCCCTTAAAGTAAAATAGTTACAAGATCGATCAATAACTTAAACTCTTTAAAATTTTAAACCGCATAAATAAACATTTAATTATTCAAACAAATTCATTTTCTAAAAATATTTTATTAACGTATACAATTTTAAAGTGTGGACAATTAAAAATTGAGCCACAAAGTTATGGGTCATGTTATGGGCCAAAACATTATTTGGGCTTTATATGAAACTCAAACTCAGCATGCATTGCACATTCCACATTGAAGATGCCATTAGACACCTGTGCGGAACAATGACTCTATTGCCATCTTTTGCCAAAAGTCAATCTTAAGTGCCACCCTTTTATTTTCATTTTTTAATCATTTTTTTTATATTATCAATTTTTGATTCTAAAATTAGGGATTTTGGTTGTTTTGGAGATTTCTTCTCATCTCCTTCGATTTTGCTTCTGGGGGTTGATATGTAAAATGTGGTTTTGTTTTGTTTCGTGTGTTCAATGATGGTTTTAATAAGAGATGCTAGTGGGGTACATGACACACAAGTGAAAAATAAGAAGAAGGGTAAGGGTAAGGGTAAGATGACTAAGACGAAGGATTTGGATAAGAAGAAGAAGAGATAATAGAAGACAAAGTAGACGACAAAGTAGACGAAGTATCTGCTTCAGGCGATGGAGAATAAAAGGACGATGATGGTACTGGAGAGGAAGGAGAGAGCAGTAAAGAAGAAGATGAAAACACGCCTAAAGTACAACTAGAACAACTAGGACAATTATGTATAAGTTTTGTTTATGGTACAAGTGGTACAACTATTAACAAATTAATGTATTTTCTTATTGTATTTGCAGGATATTTCTACTGATAATAACTCTGATGATGAGGAAGATTCCCGCCCACTGCAGCCAGAGAAAATGTAGTTTGAACCAAGTCAGTACACCAAATCTGTTAGGATAGGAACAAAGTGCAATGTGCAACAGGTGGTGGAGTTTCTAGAACAATTTCCGGCAGAACTAAAATGGTTTAGAGAGAATGAGTAGTTTAAGCATGTGTTCCACATGCCAATAGAGCGAAATCACCAAGTCCAATGCATGTGGATGCTTATGCTACGCACAGCTTGCGTTGAGGCAGAAAAAGAGTGATGGTTTTTGGTGAATGGAAGACTGATAAGGTATTCTATTAGAGATCACACTCTTTTAACCGGATTCAATGCAAAGAATATCCCGCAAACTGGGAGAAGTTGGGAGGTTCGGAATTTGCAAAAAGGGTGTTTAAGAAACAACTTGGTCTGATTTATTAGGTTATTGTATTTTGGAACAACTAGAACATCTAAATGGTTATATTTTGGAACAACTAAAACATCTAAATGGTTATATTTTGGAACAAATGAAACATTTAAATGGTTATTTTGGAACAACTGGAACATCTAAATGATTATATTTTGGAACAACTGAAACATCTAAATTGTTGTAATTTAGAACAATTGGAACATCTAAATTGTTGTATTTTAGACAAGAAATGGACAAGTGAAAAGGAAAAAATGAAGAAAATGGAAAAAATATAATTAATATTAAAATTTTAAAAAAATTCCAAATTCTTAAATTTTTAGAAATTTTGAAAACCCCCACCACTCTTTGTTCAATTTTTTTTTTTTAAAAAGGATGTAGATGAATCTTGTTGTCCAGTTGTATACTGGTCCACATAGTTGTACTTTGACAGCTTTTTAATCTTTGTGGTTGGACCCTATTAAGAATAACGGGTTTGTTGTTGGACTTCCGATCTTCCTAATTTAATTAACAGTTAAGACGTTTCGACAATACAATATGTTTGAATTAATAGTATTTGTATCTTTCGCTTAGTAAATGCATGACAACTAACATAAGACTCCTTATACAACACTAGTGTTTTGTGGAAAACACAAAAAAATTCCCAAAAGTCAAAAAATTCTTGTTCTATTCATTTTTAATTTTCAATATGTGTTTTGAAATACATTGCTTATAAAAATTTCAACTGTACTAATCGAGATAAATTTGTACTAAATTGAACCAATTGTACCAAACGAAACAAAGTTGTACTAAATTGAACCAATTGTACCAATCGACCAAGTTGAACTAGTTGTACTAAAAAAACTACTAATTCGCACAATTTTTCTCAGTTGGACCAACCGACAAATACACAGACAGCAGACAAGTTCAGAAATTAAGAATCTTCTAGCTGCAACCACCTCTCCAAGTTTATTCTAGGGTTGTAATTGTTCTTCTTCTTACGGTGACGTTCTCCGCAGAATGAAAATCGCGTCTCTTGATTTCTTCCTCGTTTTGGTACGAAATTAGGAGGTAATACGCACAATTCTTGAACTAAATATATTGTTTTCTCATATGCCAATGACCAAATCTGAGTAAAATAATATTCTGAGCAGAGATCAAAGATTTGGATAGACTGTAAAATAGGTCTACTTGCAAAACAGGTCTCATTCAATAACTCTACTTGCAAAACAGGTCTCAGCCCCTCTTTATCTAATGACATTAAATAAATCAAAACTTCATTGTCATCTACAATATAAGTCTCTCTCCAAGGTTTAGATAGACTGTAACTCAATTTGAGCTTCCCAGTGGTTTCAACTATTCCAATCTTCCTGCAAATCTTATCTACTAGCACCGAATAAGTTATCTCCACCAAAGATGAAGTCTTAAACAATATAACATTTATAGCATTTGTTGAAATCCATTCATGATCTTCTGAATATCACCCTCCATAGTCAAATTGCACGTGTGTGTACATGTTCCTCAACGCCTTCTGTATATAAGATAAAACAAAATTCATTCACGAATTACACAAAAAGTTTCAGTTGTACCTAACTGTACTTGTTGTTCTGTCATCTCAATAATGTGGAGTTGTACCTAAATGTACATGTTGTTCTGTCATCTCTAGTGTGATGTTGTACCTAAATGTACCATACAACTGTACCTATATGTACTAATTAGACAAAATCTGCAGAAAGGGTTTACGAAAACAGGTTGATTTGGGTATTCTCGTTTTGTTCCCATTTAACACGATTCAAGACAACTATGATATTATATAACAATGAACATACCTAATTATCACTATGAACATGAATACCAACTAAATGTGCTAGCCAATCAGGCTATTTACATTTCAATATCAAAATCAATAACTCAAAAACTGACCTACTTCTTTTCTTATTTTCAGCGAGGAAAGAGGAGAGGATTGGATAAGTTACCAGTCAGAAATGTGCGAGATATATAAGAAATGGGAAAGATGGATGGAGTTTCAGGTGCAGGAACAGAGAAGAAGAAGGAAGCTCTCGTGAAATCCAGCTCTCGTCGAAATTCAGTGAGTGAGACAAAATTGAAATCTTCCATATCAATTAGTGTGTCTGATTAAGGTGACAAAATTGAAACCTTCTCTTTCAATAAGTGTGTTTCATTAAGGGTACAATAAAAATACCAAAATTTGAGTGACAATTAGATTGAAGTATGATAATGTTAGATTATAAATTTCACAAAAGTGGCAATTAAGATTATCTTCCCACCTCTGCTTCTTCCTCAATTCCTATAATCTTTAGAGAATATGAAACCTCCGGCCAGAATTTGAACAGAGAAAGAACAATCCTCTCCTATAAACAGAGCCACATCTCAGAATTTTCTCACTTCTTCCCATCTCTTATCTTCTCTATTCAGCTTATAAACTCTAAGCTCCACCGTAGATTTCGAAAAACTCTGATTTGCACCAAACATATCTCACATATTTGTCCACAAGCAACACTTATCCGCCGGAATATTCCACAAGATACTTCTTGTGACCTGAGTCCTCCGACCAAACCTTCAGCTAAATCTGAAGCTTTGAAATCCACATAGTAAATTACGGTTTTTCCCTTATCATCTACAACGATACAACGACTCTCTCCATACGGAATCATGTCTTCGTAAATCAAATTCCATGAATTATCCAAAACTCTCCATCTTTCATCTGTTCCCCTTTTCAAAAAATCTAATTTCCCGCCACTGTGAATCGACATTAACGCCGATTGTTTCTCTGAAGACAAACTCACAACATTTTCGAAATTCAGAGACCAGAAACAAGGCATCTCACCACCACCATTGTTTGTGTATTCCATACGATAAGCTCTACGAACCAAACTAACATGAAATTCCTGCAAATCGATTTGTTCTGGGAAAGTTTATGGTAAGAAACAGATTCTATCGTTTGAGAAAAGATCCAAGACTCGCATTTTTCCTGGAGATGTCTCTTGAAGCTTAGCCAACAAGGTGGTCAGATCGAGGAAGCTTCTGTTAGTTCTCCTGTGTCTTCGTCTCTATGAAATGCGTCTTCTATAATCAAGTTTCGTTGAAGTCTTCTCTGGTATGGAGTCGAAGTGATGATCTTCTGAACTTAAAAGAACAATCCCCATAACTCTATCAATTCGTGAGAAAGATCAGTTCAATTAAGTGTTCACTCCATCACAAATACCCGATCTAAGCTTTGATCTCTTTGGTATTCGATTCTAAGATGATTTCAAAGGATGAATTGAAGATACTTTGTTAAATCAAGAATGTCTCTCTTGGACCTCCCTTCTCTGATTTTTTCGCCGATCCATCGAAGAAGAAGAAGGCTTCTATTTATTATTATTTGATTTCAATAATCCACTTAACCGGATTTGTATCTTTGGTTCAATTCTATTGATTGGTTCAATAGTGATGTATCATTGGTTTAATGGTTATTTTCGGTTTTTGATACCGAAAATTTGTAAACAACATTACATATTTATATCCAACAATCCCCCACTTGAATCAATATTCATCTTAGACACTTGCTAATCGAGTTTATTAAAGTTCATAAGCATATGTACAAGTATCATACATTGATCTACTAATGCCTTGACCTAAGGTTTAGTATTCAAGATCAATCTAACTTATGCATACTCAATTATAGAGTTACATACTCTTTGTGTTTCTTTCAGTCTCTCTATGTCACTCGAGCTTCATGAGAATCGAACCATCTTGAACCAGTCTGTTCAAGTTAATGAAACATGATGGTGTGGTTTCTCGAATGGCTCATGACACAGACTCATTGTAGACTCATTTCCTTGGCTGTCTCCAGCACCAGTCTTCCGCACATACCTTTGGTGAATGGGTCTGCAATGTTTTTAGCTGATCTGACATACTCTAGTGAAAGAATTCTTGTCTCTCTAGGAGTCCCCTTATCACCTTATCTCTCAGTCTAATATGTATCTTTTTTCCATTGTACAGCTTGTTCATAGCCATTACTAAAGCTGCTTGTGAGTCGCACCTTAGTGACACAGAAGAGCAGTTTTCGTTATGTGTTGGAAGATCTGACAACACACTTCTCAGCCATTCGGCTTCTTGGCCTGCTAGTTCCAGAGTAATTAGTTCTGATTCCATAGTCGAGCGTGCTATGCAGGTTTGTTTGCTGGACTTCCATGATATTGCTCCACCAGTCATTGTGAAAACGTATCCACTCGTTGAGTTTATTTTATCGTGGTCGGTTACCCAGTTTGCATCACAGTAGCCTTCTAGGCTGCAAGCTGAACCTCTGTACTTTAGACTCCAGTTGATGGTTCCCTTTAGGTACCTCAACAATCTGTACATCGCCTTCCAGTGATCATTACTCGGGCAATGTGTGTACCTACTTAGTCTACTAACAATGTAAGCTATATCAGGCCTTGTGCAGTTCATTAAATACATGACACTGCCCAACACCTTGGCGTATTCACTCTCATTCACACTATTCCCTCTATTCTTGCACAAGTGAACCGAGGAATCATAAGGTGTTCTTGCTGGTTTTTCATTCCAGTAACCAAATCTAACTAGCACCTTTTCTATGTAATGTGATTGACTCAGTGCAAATCCATCAGTAAGTTTGTGTACCTTTATTCCGAGTATCACATCTACCTCTTGCAAGTCTTTCATACTGAATCTTGAGCTCAACATAGCCTTGGTGTCTTCCACCATCTTCAGTGTTGTACCTAGTATCAACATATCGTCAACATATAGACAGATGATTATGTAATCTTGGTCTACTTTCTTACTGAAAATACATGTGTCTCCTGTGTTAGATACGAAGTCATTTTCTAGCAATGTTAAGCTAAACTTTTCGAACCATTGTTTAGGAGCCTGCTTAAGTCCATATAATGACTTCTTTAACCTACATACTTTGTTCTCTAATACTTCTGCAACAAACCCTTCAGGTTGGTACATATAGATTTTCTCATTTAAATCACCATTCAAAAAGCCGTTTTAACGTCCATTTGATGAACCACAAGCTTATGAGAGGCTGCTACAGCAAACAACAACCTAATTGATGCTATTTTAGACATAGGAGAGTAGGTACCAAAGTAATAAACTCCCTGTTTTTGAGAGTATCCTTGAGCCACCAGTCTGGCCTTGAACTTGTCAATGTCCCCATTTGACTTAAGCTTCTTTTTAAGAATCCATTTTCACTTGATAGCCCTGCAACCACTAGGTAAATCAACTAGTTCTCAGGTATGGTTTAATATAATAGAATCGTATTCACTGTTCAAGGCTTCTTTCCAAAACATAACATCTATTGATTTCATAGCAGCTGAATATGATTTCGGATCCTCTTCTATCAGAAATGTGAAGACAAGTTCTTCACTTAGTTCTTCACATTCTGCAAGAAAGCTTGTGATGAAGTCTGATCCATATGATGATTCAGTTCTATGGCGTTTGCTTCTTCTCAGTTCAGATGTGTCATCATCTGCTTCTGTGACTCCTTTGAATCCAGAGTCACAACTGGCTTCTGTGACACTTTTGAATCCAAAATCACAAACATGAGATGTATAAACAGACCTCTTGAATGAGAATAGATGTTCAAAGAACTCTACATCTCTAGATTCCAAGACCTGACCTAAGGAGAGTGTCTCACTGTTGAATACTAAGCATTTGTATGCTGCACTATTCTGAGAATATCCTATGAACACAATATCTATGGTTTTTTCACCTACAGTGTTTCTCTTGAACTCTGGAAGTCCTACCTTGGCCAAACACCCCCACAGTCTCAGGTGTTTCAAGCTTGGAGGATGTCCCTTCCAGAGTTCATATGGAGTTGAGGTTAAGCCTTTATGAGGTACTCTATTAAGGATATAACAGGCTGACAACACTGCTTCCCCCCCCCCCCCCCCCCCCCCCCACAATTGACCATTAAGACCTGACCCTATAAGCATTGAATTCATCATATTTTTCAATGTTCTGTTTTTCCTCTCAGCAATTCCATTTTGCTGAGGGGTGTAAGGGGCTGATAGTTCATGTATTATTCCTTCACTGAGACAGTATGAGACAAACTTATTAGACGTATACTCACATCCACGATCTGATCTTATTCTTTTAATTTTTCTGTCAAGTTGATTCTCGATTTGTGTCTTATAGTTAACAAATATGTCAAATGCGTCATCCTTAGATCTTAACAAATACACATATGTAAACTTAGAGAAATCATCTATAAAAGTAATGTAGTACGGTTTTCCACCTCTACTAGTTATACTCTTAAAGTCTGTTATATCAGTATGTATTAGCTCAAGCAGGTTTGATGTTCTCAACACTGGATTGCTAAAAGGTTTCCTACTGTGTTTTGCTTCGACACAAGTTTCACATTTTGTTGAACTAAGTCCATTCGTGATCTTTATCAGTCCAGACTTATTAAGTCTTACTATTGACTTTGAGTTCAAGTGTCCTAGTCTACCATGCCAAGATGCAAAATCACACGACAAATAGGCAAACGAATCAGTCTTATTCAATTTTCCGGTTTCTATTACAACAGCATTTTTCCTGCGTCTATGGTTTGTTTAATTCTAGCTATCATGAGTAATCCACTAGAAATTAAATTCCTACGCATATTAGGAACAAGGAGTACCTTAGTGAGTGTCAAAGTTTTTCCAGACGATAGACATATATCCACCTCACCTATACCAGTCACTTTTACTGCGCTTGCATCTCCAAGGAACACGTTTTCGCATCCAGATTCGTCAAGATTCTTGAAGAAGGATCTTTCATTGCAGATATGCCTCGTGGCTCCCGAGTCGATGATCCACTCCGTTTGATCAGTTGTGGCATTCACTTCTGTCACAGTGGCGACAATGGTTTCTGCAATCAAAGCCTTTGTTTCTTCTCTGTCATTCCTTGTCTTCAATGGTTGCTTGCATTCTTGTTTCTTGTGACCTTCTTGGTTGCAATTCCAGCATTTGATTTTTCTTTTGAACTCTGTTGAGTGATTTGGACCATTCCTCTTCTGTTTCTTGTTGTTGTATTTCTTCTTGTGGTTCACTTTACCTGAGTGACCTTCAACCAAGTTTTTGTTTCCATTTGGATACTTGGGTTCAATTGCTTTACCTTGAAACACCCGATTTGCATCTTCGATCATGATGTCAGAAATTAATTCATCAAGAGTCATCTTCTTCTTCTCGTGTTTCAACTTTGACCTATACTCGCTCCATGAGGATGACAGCTTATCAATTAACACCAGAGCAGCCAGATTGTCATCAATTACCATTCCTTCAGCTTGTATCTTAGATATAATGGCTTCATAGTCGTGAAGCTGATCGAGAATAGGGAGATCATCTCTCATGAAGAACGAGGTCCATCTTGAAGTCACATATTGCTTCTTTCCTTCGTCATCGGCCCCATACTTCTTCTTCAGGTTTTCCCAGATCTCTTTCGCCGATTCAAAATTGACATAGATGTCAAACAATCTTTCCGATAAATGACGAAGAATGTGTCCTCTACAACATTGATTATTATCTTGAAAACTCCCTTCTTTCCTTTCTTTCACGATCTTTGTTTCAGCCGAATCTTCGATAATTCAATCCTGAGAGAGGTTGAAGCTTTGAGAGATCTGGAACAGCTCGAGGTCTCACCATCGCATGCGGATCTCGATAAGAGATGAAGTATTTGTTCTTTTAAGATTGTTAGTTCTCCTGTGTCTTCGTCTCTATGAAATGCGTCTTATGTGATCAAGTTTCGTTGAAGTCTTCTCTGGTATGGAATCGAAGTGATGATCTTCTGAACTTAAAAGAACAATCCCCACAACTCTATCAATTCGTGAGAAAGATCAGTTCAATTAAGAGCTCACTCCATCACGAATACCCGATCTAAGCTTTGATCTCTTTGGTATTCGATTCTAAGATGATTTCAAAGGATGAATTGAAGATACTTTGTTAAATCAAGAATGTCTCTCTTGGACCTCCCTACTCTAATTTTTTCGCCGATCCATCGAAGAAGAAGGCTTCTATTTATTATTCTTTGATTTCAATAATCCACTTAACCGGATTTGTATCTTTGGTTCAATTCTATTGATTGGTTCACAAGTGATGTGATGTATCATTGGTTTATGGTTATTTCCGGTTTTTGATACTGAAAATTTGTAAACAACATTACATATTTATATCCAACAGCTTCGAATTTATAAACACTGCTCTGTTTCAGAGTAAAACACAAACAAGAGGATGAAGAAGATGACCAAAAAGGAAGGAGCTTTGGAAATTTAGACAAAGGATTGTTTTTGCCATTGTTGAGGAGAGGAATAGAGAAACGCCACGTGGCACAAACAGAACGGAGACAGAGGACATTAACTATGTCTGATGAGTCGTCGTCAAGACGAGCGGTAATCAACTCTAGAATGTCTGAAGGAAGATCAAACCATTGAGAAGGAAGAAAAGAAGAAGAATCCATGGAAGAGGACAAAAGAAGGATTTCAAATTGTTCAAATTTTCTTGAATTTAGGAATTTGGATCAATCAGATAACTGTATAATGTCAATATAATGTCGTTATGCTTCATCTTCGATGTTGACATCATTTCTCATTTTTTATTATCATAATTATGAATATCTATTTCAGTTGTTATCTTTGTGGTTTAATGTCTCACGTATATTATTTACAAATAGTAACCCGTTTGACATAAAATATGTATATAATAATATCTTCGTAGTAAATCATGTTTTTTGCATGGATATATATTAATGAAATGTCAAAATAACACTAATTTTTATTTGCAAATGCTACATTTTTGTTACACCGTTTTGAACGTGATTTTGAAAGTTTTAAACGGAACAATTAGAGCATCTCCTAGCAAGATTATTGGGAGTTTCCAATTAGAATTTCTTAATAATATTTTTTTATTATATTAAAAAGATAGGTTAAAATATTATTTTGGTTTTGAGTTTATAAGAGCGATTAATGTTAGTTTTTTAAGTGAGTTTCTTAAAAAAGTAAAATAAAAATTAATTTCTTTTGGTTTAAAAATAAAAATAATTTTAGATAACATAATTATTAATGCAAATTAAAACTTGTAAAACATACTGTTAGCTACAATAAATACTATAAAACACAAACAATTTAGTCTAAATTGGTGGAAAATGTAGTCAATATATGTTCGACCAAATCGTTTTTCAATTGTTCATAAATAGTTCGATCACGAATTCGAATTCTACTGGCCATCATATCGACGAGATTTGAAGGCATAGTAGTAGAATAGGTGAAATCGACCATTGTACGTCCAGGAGATTCCGCCTCTATGAATTCGTTGACGTCAAACTGAGTATACATATATCGTTCGTTTTCTACTATCATATTGTGGAATATAATACATGCTCGCATGATTTTTCCGATTTTTGCCTTATCCCGAACGATATCCCGTTGACTACATACCTCACTTTTCGTGCTCGACCTTGTAATATGTCATCAAAAACCGGAGATCGATCAAGAATATTGATATCATTTAAAGTTCCCGGAGGACCAAAAAAAGCGTGCCATATCCAAAGATCTTGAGAAGCAACTGCCTCTAAAACGATGGATGCTTTACCGGAACCACGAGAATATTTTCCTTTCCAAGATGTGGGGCAATTATTCCACTCCCAATGCATACAATCGATGCTTCCCATCATGCCGGAAAATCCTCTCATCTCTCCGATAATGAGCAACCTTTGAAGATATTCGGCGGTGGGTTTTCTTAGGTACTCATCTCCAAAGCGAAAAATGATTTCGTCAACAAAATGTTCCATGCACTTCAAGGAAGTGGTTTCACCAATCCGGAGATATTCGTCAACTGCATCAGCCGCACAACCATATGCAAGGATACAAATTGTTGCAGTACACTTTTGTAGTCCCGAGAAATCGTATCTTCCGGTAGCATATCTTCTTTGTTGAAAGAAAGGTATTTCATTAGATAGTCGATCAACAATACGAATGAATAGTGACTTATTCATTCTGAAGCAACGTTAGAACATACAATGCGGGAAAGTTGCATTTTCAGCAAAGTAGTCGTTCTATAACTTGATGTGTCCTTCACGATGTCTTTCAATATGGATTCTTTTTTTCCTAGATCTTGGAGTTGCTATACAATCATTGTAAGAGTACAAAGAAGTATTCAATTCTTCATAGAAAAGATTATCGAATTCTTCATTCAACACTTCTGCTAACTCATCACGGGAAGACGAAGCCATATTAGATAGAAATAATTGAAAGATATAATGGTATTTTCTACTAAGAGGTTTTCGTTTATTTTTGTAAGAGGAAATGATATAGTTTGTGATCATTTGTAAGAAGAGAAGATAGATTTTTGGTAAGAAGTGAGAAGAAGAGTGATCATATTAATAGCAGAAAAGAAATTGACTTTTCAATCCGTGAGCCTTCTTTCAATCTATGAGCCTTTTTCATATTCTTTAGAGACAGTATTTTGCTCATCACAATCAACCTTCAAGACAATTCACAAGTTGAAACAATCTATCATCTCTCAAACATACAGAGTTAAAGTAAAACTCACCTTGGCAATCAAAATTGACTTAGCTTTTTTGAAGCTTGCTCCAAGCTTTTCATACTCTAGAGCAAGTTTCTTGCAGTGTCCACACCTATAATAACACAGAATTAGCAACTCTATTCTTCATCTGAACTTCATATTTTGTTTTTCAAGTTTCTATCAGTCCAATTTACCCGAACATCAGTAAAATCTAATTCCTCATCATAGCATATCAAAGAATTTCAATTCCAAACAGAAAGATGGTGACAAACTATCCAAACAGAACATCCTCGAGGGAGTTAATACATATTCTTACCAAGACCAATTGATGATGCAACACCTAAAAGAATCCCCCAAAGGCCAAGTATGATGTACTCAAACAATTCTTCAAGGTGCTGCACGTATAGAAAATGAGGACACATTATTATATATCTTCATCTAAGTAATGTAGTTCATGATAAACTACAAAGAAAACATATATTGATCATCACTCATAACTTGTCCCTTATTCCTACCAAAAGCTACAGCAGAACAACAATCTCAATCTGTTTACTTTGACGTGTGGCCCGTCTAGGGTCACAAGAAGAGCTGAAAGGCCCAAAAAGATGGTACAAAAAATCATAAGCCAGACACCATTTGCAAGAAGGTACGAGGTAGATCTTCTAACATATAGAAAAACAGCAACTAAAAACAATCTCAAGGTTTTAAATGGCGGTGAGGTCAATTCGATGTAGCAATTACAGCCTTAAAATTTCAAATTTTCAAGAACATTATCAAATGAAAATGTGAGAAGAGCATACCTGAGATCGCATGATTTTTAGAAGAGTTTCTTCTTCTTCTTCTTTTTTTTTTTTTTTATACTTGGAGCTTTGATCTATAGAAGAAAGTGTTCTGTTATTAAACGTTGTTCATAAAGAGATATTAACACAAATCCATTCAAAAACAAGAAAATGAGAAAGGAACAACATATTCAAAGTGATTACTGATTCAAACTGATATACAAATTCAAGTTGTTTACTATAATACACAAAATAGAAACTGAAAACTGAAAGCAAAAGCCAACCGAAAACAAACACATACTAAAAGCAAACTTCACAGATTCAAACATATGAGATTCAAAGCAAAATCTCTTTAATTAGCTTCACCATAAGTTCTTCTTCAATTTCAGATAAAAGCTCTGTTTTAGCTAGAATACACTCAAGCATTTTTTTTGTTTGTTAGT
Source organism: Lepidium sativum (assembly GCA_023374145.1). NCBI lineage: Eukaryota > Viridiplantae > Streptophyta > Magnoliopsida > Brassicales > Brassicaceae > Lepidium > Lepidium sativum. The sequence goes on along the minus strand of JAKUCM010009796.1, from coordinate 2,893 downwards.
TTATCAATCAAAGCATGTTCTTGTTGCTTCAAGGCAAAGTCCTTTTGCCTTACATCCCATAACCTCAAAATCCTTTCCAATGATTTATTACCATCTTCAGCAGTCCTCTTTTCTTTATTCTTCCAGCCTTCACACCTTGTGGACGAGATTCAGCAGCCAAAGACTCTCCTTCATCTAGGGAAGCTTCAGAGGAATAAACATTGCCCGATCCACTCTTTCTTCTTTTATTATTCTCTGTTTCTTTTGTAGTATACAGAGCACACCACTTCTGGTCATGTCTTAATGCTCTCCAAGTATGCTCCAAGGTGAACTTCTTCTTGTAGTCATTCTCAAAAATCTGATGTGCCAACTTGATGAGATCATCATCATTCATTCCACTTGCCATTTGAGTTGTTGCAGCTTGGTGAAAACCCGCAAACTTACATGTCCTCTCATTTATCTTGTTCCATCTCATTTTGTACTGCCCTGACTTTCTCGGTTTCATAGGATCAACATTTGTACTTGCAGTAAAATACTGAGCAATCCGCAGCCAGAAAGCTTCTCTTCTTTGCTCATTCCCTACAATGATATCTTTGCTTGTGTTTAATCGAGCAGATATCAAGATCAAATCTTCAAGACTGTCCAAGGAATTCTCTTGCTTCTTGTACGGGTTTTACCTTCACATTCACCAAGTACAGAACTTGGTGATGGCGTCTCATACCTACTTGGCTGAAGGAATGGGGAACTTTGTTGACTACTTAAAAGATCCATGAAGCTAGCCAAGTTATCATAGGGATCCATGAATACATACTTGTTTTCATCATCTGCATTTCATTTAAGGCATAGAAAAACCAAAATTATTTTTTTAGTTAGCATATTTTTTCATTTGCATATCATTTAAGGTATAAAAAACCCATAAAAATTTGAAAAACCATGAAAAAGCATCACTCAAAAACAGAGTGTTTATGTTGCTGCATTGCATTCATATATGATTGAGTCTAGAGTTTTGGGAATCATCTTGCTAATGATAGACAATCTTGTTAGGTTGATTGGCAAGTACCTACTGAAATGAAATGCAGATGATAAAAAACAAGTAGGCATTCATGGATCCCTATGATAACTTTGTTGACTACTTAAAAGATCCATGAAGCTCCCCTTTTTCTTTAAATTTTGATTTATTTTTAATCATATTTTACCTAAGAAATCTATTAAAAACACCCGATAATTGTGGTCTAAGAACCTCTAATGAGGTTCTTACCTTATTTATAATACAAATAATGACTTAAGAACCTCTAATGAGGTTCTCCAGTTTTGTGGGGTTCAATGGTAGAACCCCACACAGAGGTCTTATAAATTTTACAAAATATACAATTTCAATTAAGAAGAGTGAATTTTCTTACCATGAGATGAGATACATTAGATAAAGAATCGTTCTTAGCGTCTTGCGTTATCCGTTCTTGCGTCTTGTTTTGGTTTTGGTTTCACGTTGATCCTTATGGTTTCACCTTTCTTCAAACCCATCAAAACACAATAAAAATCTCTTTTGAGTTCCATTGATTCCCAATGTTAAAGATTGACTTTGACATTAACAAATTATTGATATCACAGCTATTATATATGAAGAAGAACAAAGTAGAACTAGTTACTAGCGTCTAAATTAAGAACCTTCCAACTCAGCTAGAGTTTGTATGTCCTCACTGATCACAACTGTCGGCAACATGTATTTATTTCTGTAATTTGAGGAAAACAGAGATGAGTCATGAGACTTAGATGGAGAGAAACAGTGTTAGAAGAAGGGAACACAAAGAAAGAAGAATCTTTGAAACTACAAATTAGAAAAGGAGAGAAAACAGAAGTTTATGTGGAAAATCTAAGTCTTATGAAAACCGTAATACAATTGCTTTAATGCACTAAGTTCAGAGACGACCATAAGACACAAGAGAAGATTGTCTTACTAATCAACAACCAAGAAATTGACAGTGAGATTAGTTATGAATATACTTTTTAAATTTGCTAACCATCAATTCTACATTTCAGACAGGTCATTTCTTTGGTTCTTAAAACAACAGCCAAGACCAATAGTTTAAATATACAAGGACAAGGTAATAGTTATTAGTTCCTTACCACTTCTTGTTGAAGCTTGTTGTTCAAACCATTCAATGGAACAAGCTAACTTACAGCCATAGAGGCAAAGTAAGGACAGATGCACAGAGCTTCAATGTCTGATTAAGAACCATGGACCTGGATAATAAGAAAAACATGAAGTCATTGCATATAAGTTACTAAAACCTAGAGTGAAGTACACAGACAGATTCAGAACAAAAACAATATTAAGTTATGAAAAAGAGTTTTCAAGTAAAAGATAATTACCCCAAGGCCATAAGATCCATAAGCTAAAATGGTGGCGTTGGTGGCTGCAATCTCATGTTGAGGAAGACGGCGTTGCCATGCAACCTTCTTAATCCAAATCATCACTATCTCTTCATTAGAACTTAGAGACATCATTGCCAAACTCAAGTAACAAACTCATTAAAAAGTGAATGTACCAATTGCAGCTCATTAATAATAGCTCATTAATAACAGCTCTTCGTTTCTCTTCATCTTCTAGAGACGGAATGAGTCCTTCGTTAACCATCAACTACAAAATTTCAAAAGAATATGAAATCTGGTTTTTCTTTAATGGAAACTCTCAGTGATGAAATCAGTGAAACCTCATTTACCCGACTAAGCAAAATCGAGCATTCTTCTTCCATTTTTGCCAAAGAAAGAGGAAAACCTATGGACAAAATCATCTAAATCGACTCAAATGGCTGAAATCGCCGCAGAGAGAAGAGAGAAGAGGAAAAAGAGAAGAAAGTCGAAGTTTTTTGGGCCACATGCCTCCACGGCTCATTTTGCCGACACTTAGAGTCTA
>JAKUCM010009794.1:0-23374 GCA_023374145.1 Lepidium sativum | reverse complement strand
CTCACCAGTTAGTCGATTATCAAACAATGCGAGAGACACAAGGTTCTCTAAGAACCTGAGCTCTGACAAATCACCGTGTAACGAGTTGTTAGAGGCATCGAAATATCTCAAACTCGACAAATTCCGGAACCCGACTGGTAACTTACCGGTCAAGTTATTGTTGTAAATCTCAAGCTGTCTAATAAGGTTTTTAAGTTGAACTATCCCTTTTGGAATTTCACCACAGATTTCATTATCAGAGAGCTCAAGGTTTTGTAGACGAACAAGGTTTTTGATTCCCTCTGGAATCTTACCAGTGATACTGCTATTACTCAGATAAATCCAATTCAAGGCGGTAAGCTTTAGAATCTCTCTGGGAAATGGATGCGGATGGAATCGATTATCTCCGACGCTTAAGAAACTCAATCTCTTCATATTTTTCAGAGAATGCCACGGGAATTTTCCGGAGATTCCAGAAGCGTTTAGGTTCAAAAACTGTAATCGTAACGAATCAATTGCCAGAATGTCGCCGTCGAAATTGTTGAGCCCGAGTTCCAGGTATCTCAAGCGATTACATTTCCTGAGATTATTATCAATTCGACCACGCAAGGAGTTGTTTCCTAGAACAATTTTCTCCAGAAACTTCAAATCGCAAATTGAATCGAAAGGAAGATCAATTATACCACCGTCACTACCACAGTTGCTCAAACCCCGACTTCCAAGGTTGATCTCGACGACGTTTCCGTTGGAGTTACATACGATTCCGAAGAACTCACATGCTGAGTTTCGGTAAGTCCAAGTGTTGAAGACGTCGTGGGATTCTGTTTCTCTAAAGGCGGATTTCAACTTGAGAAGATTCTCGACTTCCTGACTATGGTTGGATCTCGACGAAGTAACCGGAAGTAGAAGAAGAAGAAGGCGAACAATAAATAGTTGCCGGAACATTAGTTGCTTCGCCGGAAGGATCATAAAGCGATGCTTAGGCCGTTTGTAAATTTTACATTCAAATCTATTATATATAAGAAAATTTTAAAATAATAAACAAGAAATTGTTATATTTATTAGAGCAACATTATCAATGAGATACTCAAAAATAAATAAGTATCTTACCAATATTTTAATTAAAAAATTGTGCATATTGAAGGAGAGTTAATGAAACTCAATTAAAATATGACACATGGAAGGAGAGTTTCTTAATTTTTTTGAATAGTTTCTTAAATAAAAAACTCTACTAATCCTCTCTTCTCTTTTCTTATTTTTTTAATACTAAAAAATGTTAAGAAACTCTCTAAATCCTCCCAATAATGATGGTCTTAGTCTTCTTTGTTTTTTTTGAAACACATTATGAGTCTTCCTTATTCATGGATTTTCTCAGTAAAAAATAAACAAGTCAAAGTTGATGATTTTTTTCCTTCAGTTACTTGAATCATATTTGTTGGGTATATATATAGGATAAAAATTTATTTGTTGGATGCATTACAAGTAAATTTTCTTTCCTACATTCCATTATTTTATAAAAGGGATACTGATTTTCTAACCAAGGATTAAATTTTAGTATTTTTTTCTTTCCAAAATAAGAAGACCGAATATCTTAATTTCAAATCGTTATCAAGAGAGACGTGTACAAACATTGAAAACCCCAAAAATAGCAAAACTCAGTGAATAAGAAGTGAATGGTCCAAGTCATTACGCAATGGTGGACGACCATAATAAAAAAGAATCAGGAATCCTGAGATAAGAAGTTAGTTTTTGTGATTTCTTAGCTGTACAGAAAAGATATAAACAATTTTTTTTAATAATGATGACATCCACCTTTCAAAAATTGGCTGGCTAATTCCTAAAGCTACCTTACAAAAAAAAATTAAAAAAATATGAGTGGAAGACAACTCATAGAACTGGTAAAACGACAAAGCAAAACACGTCAAACGACACCAAGCTGGCTTTGCTGTCTCAGCTCTTTCCTTAGCTTCTGTGAGAAAAGCCTGCAAGCATCCAAACTCAAATCCACCGCCGCAGCTAATGCCACGTGCGCTGCTGCATCCTCCGTACATGTCACGTGCGTCACTCCCACTTCTACTTCCGGTTTGCTCCGTTTCCCAACTCCTTCCACTGTTGCCGACATTACGAACCCTCTGTTTTGCGCCGATGGATGTTGTGGCAGTAGGTATCCGAAGTCCGAACCCGATCCGGATCCTGGTCTTGATGCGGGTCTTGACCCGGCGCTTGACCCGGATCCTAGATCCCAGCTTCCTTGAGGACTTGTTATTGGCGTCGACGCCGCCGTGCTGGTCGTCCCATTGGTCACGTCGATGACGAAACTCCCGCCACTTTTTAAACTAATTGATGAAGATGCGGAAACGGCGGTGGCTATTCCGTCTTGGAAGAGGTCGAAACGGTAACCGAGTGTGTCCGAGTAACCAGCTTCACGCCATGCCTCGAGCCTTCCCCATGGCTTCCATGTGCAGCCGTCGGGTCGGAGGATTAGCCACGCGCCGGGACTTGATCGAGTCACGCGGTTTGAACCAGGAGATGGCACGAATGGTGTGACCATTGAAGCCATCGCAACTGGTGAGCCGGAGAGATCATGGACTGTTATTGACCAACCTTTTCTCTCTTTCGACGGTTGTTCCTTTTCTGATTTCATAGATATGCATCTTCTCGTTGAGCTTGACTCAGACATCATTGAAGATCTGTAGAATTGAAAAACTCAAAATCAATATACAGATTCGTGCACGATGGAGAATCGCGAATATCTCTTGCTAAGTTACAAAGCTAAGAATCTATCTTGAATAAAATAAAGGCAATGTTCCTATTTGTCTAATCGGAAGCTTGATGAAAATTTAACTGACCTATGAATAAGATTCCGATCACAGGAGTTTGAATTTCTTGAGCCGAACTTGCAAGTGAATACGGCTTGTTTTGTGTTTCCTTGAACTTGGAAGACTTGAGGGCTGCACTCTGGCTCGCCGTCGAATTGGAAAACGAATCTCGGATCAGGTTCGACTCGTACGCTAACGTGGAGCTCCGGATCGGATCCAGCCTTACTGCTCCTCGACTTTCCTCCTTTCTTAGAGCCCAAACCAACCCAGCCGTTATGCGCCAAACACGTCTTCGTCTCCGCCGATTTCAAATCTAGCGAAACCTCGAATCTACCGAGTAACTTCTCGTTCGATGAAGCGAGTCCACACGACGCGCCGATAACGCCGTCATCTCCTTGGCGGGAGTAAGCCTCAACGGAGACAACACTCCACTTAGGTTTCTTCAAGGAAGCCTCGATCTGAGATTTGCTTAGACTGAAGCAAGCAGCGACGGTAGAAACGTTACCAGAGGAACCACGAGTCTCGGATTCAGATTCAGTTCGGAAGAAAACCGGAACAGAAACGATCTGTTGAGGAAAAGTCTTGAATCTGATTTTACAGTAGCAGTTCGGAGCAGATTGATTGATACCAGAAACAGAAGGTCCTGATGAGGAAGAAGTCGTCGCCGGAAACCTAACGGCCAAATTACCGAGTATGATCCGTACAAACGAGCACGGATCCATTGAGTATAAGATTGGAATCTGAAGGATTTATCAGATGTACGAGTGAAGAAAACAGAAGTTGAAGGCAATGAGTGGAAGTGAGAGAGGGTTTAAACTTTAAAGGGGAAAAGATGAGTGAGGAAGGAAGGAGAAGAAGGTATAAAAATGGAAAGAAACGAAAGAGAAACAACAGGCTGGAAAATAGCTGGGGAATGTAATTAAGTTAACAATTAAATAAAAATGATAGTATTTGGTTTACAAAAAGTACAGATTTTGTGGGGTCAAAGCAAAACAGTGAGCTAACTTCACCTATCAATATCCAGAGAGGCCTCCTTTTTTTTTCTACTTTTCAAACGTTTATTGATTTTTTTTTTTTCATCAAAACGTGAACTGGAAACACTAATGTCTTTCTTTATTTTGAACTAGAAAAACTTATCTTTTATGGAAATGTACCAAATTTAATTAGCTTTTTGTGGAATTTGTAGTGTGATTAAAGCCATGTTTAGAAAGTAATGTTTGTGCTTAGAAAATAATTTTTTTTCTGGTTTTAAAATTTAAATTTAATTTTATAAAATATATAGGAATTTTTTTCCTCTTTTAAAAGTTGTTCAATATTTATCTATTAATTGTAAAGTAAAAACAAAAAATTTCTTGAAAACTTCAATATTTCTGTCGGGACAAGTTGATTATATGAGTTTTGTAAATGAATTTACAAAAAAAATTGTAAACTAGATTTTTTAAAATAAAATAAATGTGTATTTTGATTTTTAACAAAAAAAATAAAAAAAATATATTAAGAATTACAATTATAATTTTCTGCTCTAAACCTCCAGTAGTTGTAATAGATTCAATCGTCACTCATAATGAATATAAATATTGTTAAAAGACTCTTTTGTATGAATTAAATTCAACGTAACTGATGAGGCCATGAAGATGAGAATTAGTTGAAGGAAATCGAAAACGTTTTAGACGGTGTCATGGTTATGTCAGAAGAATGAGAGCTTGCATTTATAAGAGTGAATTTAAAAGAAAGAAAGAACGGTTTGTATCTAATTTGTTTTAATAAAAAATTGGATGCACAAAACTGAATTGTTAACGAATATTCGAAATCCTAAGTCTCTAATAAACATTAATATTAGATGAAGTGGGTAGAAATGGGAAAAAAAAGAAAGAAAAGAAGAGTTGGATCAAAAGTGGGGTCGAGATTAGTTAAAGATAGAAGAAACCTTCGAGATCAGATATGAGCTGTTCTCTATGTGGAGCACCTAAGTTTCTCGTTGGCATCATCTTCACTGCCTTATTATATTATTCAATTATACTTTCTTTTTCTTTAAACACATTTATAGATTTTAATACTTTCTTACTCATTGTCGTTTCTTTTGTTATGTTCTGTCCTTACATAAGTTATTAAGTGAGTCAGAAGAAGAAGACCAATCTGGCTTACAGAGAGGATCCTCAAGAGCCTGTCCACCCGTACCTCTATCTCCACATTGGTCTTCTCATATTATTATTATTATTATTATTATTATCATTATTATTATTATTATTATTATTATTATCCAAGTTTCTATTTTCTTTATACGTCAATGATGCATGCGTACAAGTTAATTCATCACAATCCTATGAATTTATATTAATAAACCCAAATCCAACTCATTTGCTTTCTCATTCATTTTATTTTCTATCTATTAACTTGGTATATGATTCAGTATGCGATAGAGACTCCAAACTGTTGATATTCTTATGTGCTTACACTAATTTATATCAATTATTTGTATAATTTTTATATTTTTATTGGCAATTGCTTGTACATTTTAGGGTAATTTGTATTGTACATGTTTTTTATGTTCTACAACTCACATAATATAGTTTCTATATAATATAGATTTTTCATAAAGTTTAAAATAAACATTTTATTCTATAGTCTACCAAATTCTGAATTTATATTTTACCATTTTCTTTATATTTTACGGATTGCATAATATAGATAAATTTCTAACAAATATTAGAATATATATATTTTACGATTTCTCCTAAGAATTGATATTCTACCAGTTTTCTCTATTCTACTGATTTTAGAATATAATATCTAAATTAAGTACTCAACGTTTGATATGTGTCATTTTGATAGGTTTCAGCTCAAACATAAACTAAGCATTAACCATCATAGTCAAAACCATAACTAAGACGACAACGACGATATGATTACATCTTAAACCAAAGGATTGTTAGATACACTGTAGCAAATGAGCACTAATCTCATCCACTTTCCCATTCATTTTATTTTGTATCTATTGACTAAGATATTAACTAATATTTGTTTTATTATACGATCCAACAGTGTGCCATAGACTCCAACCTATATAAACTGTTGATATCTTTATGTGGTTACATCATATCAATTATTACGACAACTGTTTATTTTTTATTGGCAATTGCATGTACGTTTTATACCGCTTAAAGCTCAATATTATCGAAAGTTATAACTAAGTAACGATTACATTTTTTATAATGAAAAAACGATTACATTTTTTTAAATTACATCAACAAAAAGGGGTGCAGAGGGGTTTGGTTGTTTGCTTACTTTTAATATTCTAAATCTTTTAATTAGTTATGATTTTTTGAAACCATTACGCTATAAGATTTTGGGCCCATATATTATAATTTAAGCCCAAAGAATTTTTTTGTACGTCAAAATAGACAATTATTTTTATCTATGAGATCTCATGATATATCTTATCCAAAAATATTTTATTAATTAACCATTGCGCCTTGAATGCTTACTGAATTATGGTTTTAAGAAGCTTTTGGGCATTATGAAATTTATTTATGGATATATAACTTTTAGGTATCACCGAGAATATGTATTGAAATATGGATTTTAGATGATTTAGATATTGTGATGTAACTTTATAGAATTTTTATGAATTGTGATAAGTTTTTCATAATTTCACAATGATATATGGATTTTTGTATGTTTTAACTAAAAAAAAGCGTTTTTCAAATACTATAAAATCCTTTAGAATCATTTAGAATTGTATATTTCAAATATTTTTAGTAATAGTGAGTTTGTTTTTGGAATCAGTAACAATTGATTTAGATGAATTTTTAGATTATATATCATTTCAACATTAATAGCTTAAAATCTGTGTTTAATATACTTTTCATCTAGCCAGGGAAGAATCGTTTAGTCTAGTAGCAGAATCACTTCAAAATTTTGACCTTTGTCGTTTATAAAAAATTAACACATACATAACCAAAAGTATTACATATCCTCTCCATTCTTTTTAGAGAAAATAAAATTCTCAAAAAGAATCTAAAAAACTAAAAATTAGGTTTTTTCACAGAAATTGTAAACACAATTACTTTTTGCATCAATAACTATGACAATCTATCAAAAAATTTTGTATACGACCTATGAAATACTATTAAAAGATAGAAATAACTCATCATAGATTATCAAGCTAAAAAAAACATCAAAGCCAAACAATAGTAATAATAATAAAAAAATTACTACTAATCATAATCAAATAAAATGTTCTCAAATATAAAACAGAAACAAGAAGAAAATAAAAGAAGCTGCATCAACAAAAAGAAAGACTTATAGTTAATATGGTCATAAGAGAGGATGATTGATATATGTTGTTGCTTAAAAGAACCGGTTCTCATCTTGGTTCTGTTCCGTTTTGAAGTTCATATTGTATCTTGGAGTAAGCCTTCCAGTACCATTACCATTGATTCCAAATGGTGGTGTATGATTGGGGACAATCATATTGTGGTTGTAGTTGGATGTATTCATGCTCACCATTCTTTGATAAGTAAACAGATCCAGATGAATGTTGGTCTCACCACAATTCCTAACAACAGCATTACTAGAGCTTCCAAAATTAAAATTACGATGAGGAACATTTGGTTGATAATGTCTAGAGACTTCATTTTCCACTGTCTTTCTCAGAGTTTGCAACCCACTAACTAGTTCAGTAAGCTGAGTTAAGTTAAGTTCTTCCAGAGGTTTTTCCCACCAATTACCAGAATCTTCACTCTCTTTTCTCTTTTGTTTCAAGTACTTGTTTTTCTTGTTCTCTTCTTCCAACTCATTTAACGCCTAGTAATATTATGTTTTCATATTTAAACATTAATAATCTTTCAAATTATTACTGTATTTTAAAAGCCTAAAACTAGACATTGAATTTTTATTCTATAGCAAATCGTAGAACTTTGGCCTATATTGGCCTAAATTTTCATAAACCCACATTTTTACTTATTCATATACAAACTCCATTCTTTTTTGCTTATAAAACAATATTTAACTAAAATAAAAGCATGTGTACAACACTTTGACAAAAAACTATTGTATATAACTCAACAAATAAGTTGATATTTCAGGTGTGGTTCACAATATAAAACTTAAATCAAATAGAGGATAAGGACATACCTCAGCCAGATGATTGTTTAGATCTTGATTAGCTCTGTTCTGTTGGGTTCTAATGAATTGCATATTGTTGTGATGGAAATGTGATGATGTAAAGTTTAAAATGCGATCACTTACAATATCAACATCTGGATGGCCAAAAGAATATCCTTTATAACTTGGTGAAAAAACAATAACAGCGATATCTGTACCACAAAGTATAGAAAGATCACTGGCTTTTTTAAAAAGACTAGATCTTCTTTTGCAAAAAGTGATTTGAATATTATATTCATTTGTTATTTTCACCATCTCTATTTTTTGCTGACCTTGACATTTTCTCACCATTTTCTTATTTTATAAAAAATGTAATTTTTGTTTCGATATTAACAAAATGAATATTTTTTTTATTTATAGTTGAAAATGTATCACTAACTGATTACATTTTTAATGGTGTTTGGATACAAATTTACATTTTTATTTATTTATTCTGTCTTATATTGAAAAAACCCTTTTACCAATTTTGAACAATTTTATAATCTTCATATACTAACAATATTAGGTATAAAATCTACAATATTTAATATAATATTATCTATCTATTACAGTGTGTGAACAGAAATGAGATGCATCACACTGCAAAAAGAAATACATATCACATTTTTCGTAATATGGTTTACATACTTTTTATATATTAAAATATCTGATATTTTCTAATTAAGTTTTTATATCAAATTGATTGGTGTTTATATTAATATATGTTTATATTGACATAAGTTTAAATTAATATTGTTCCATTATTTTTTCCTAATATTAATATGATCAAATCTATATAATTAAGTAGTACTGCTAAATGACATAGCTCAAAACAGGTTTATATAAATTAGTATGTGTGTTTTGAATTACTAAAATAGTTCAAATATTTCCTCAAATATTCCAAATAGTCCAAATGTTTGAGGATTATTCAAAGTTCAAACAGTCCAAAAATCGTTTAATACGATTGTGTCATTTTTGTTGTGAAAAACGTAATTATGAAACCATAATTAATGAAAATACCACATCGACATTTTATAAAAAATAAACCTATCACAAGCGATCAATAAGTCAACCACATTAAGCAAGCCAAGTGGTGCAGAATTATTTGCAGGTGCTCATAATTTGTGTGGTAGACTTATTGGTCGTTTGTTGTGGCGTGATAAATTAATTTTTAGATTTAGATATTGTCTGTAGTAGAATCATGTTTTCCTTCATGATAGACTTATAGATACTTTGTGGTAAATTCTTTTGTCAAGCATGATAATTTTTTTTTAAAGTTCATATAATATGTGTGACAGATTTGTCAAGTGTTGTAAACTTATTTTCATGTTTAGATATTGTGTGTTGTACATTTACTTTTTTTCTCTGTGGTAAATTATTAGTTGTTTGTTGTAGATTTATTTGTCAAGTGCGGTAGATTTGTTTTGTGATGTCATATTCTGTATGTGGTAGATTTTTTTTGTGGTAGACTTATTAGTCGTGTGTGGTAAAAAAAATATTTTTTTCGTTGAAAGGTAAATTTATTTGTGATATGTAGAGAAAGAAAGGAAAATAAAAAGGAAATAGAGAAAATAAGGAAAAGTAGAACATACAACAAAAAAAGAGATATGCAGAAAAACTATCAATTCTACCATGAATTTGTTTGTTTTTGTTTATTTATACACAAATTAAAAGACCATGCATATTATCTCATGAACAAACTATTAAAATTATGCCAAAGCTTACAATCGTTAGTGAGCTGTTAAAATTTGTTGACATGGACACAACATATATAACATATATACTAGTTTGCTGACAAAGATGACATGTGACATGCTATGTGGCATGCCATGCATACATTTTTCTAAATAAATATTTTTAATACAATGATAAAAATATATTATTTCAAAAGTTAAATAAATAAAATTAAAAAGCTGAAACATAATTTAAATACTAATTATTGAAAAAACAATTTTCTTACTTAGATATAGCAGTATCCTTGTTTTTTACTCAATTCTATTTGTGCAATTGTAATTATGTTGAGCAGATTTTGTTACCAAAGGTTCAGAAGTCAAAAAAAAAATTCATCCCTCAATTATGAAACTTTCTTTTTATATACGCAGACAATGATATACCGTAAGAATAATTGATCATAAAATGAATATATATATATATATATTACAATTCTACACTTAGATGAAAATAAAGATTGTGGGACAAACTACTTTTACCATAAATCGTTATTTAAATACATTGAATCAAAGTTTCAGAGTTGGGGAATAAAAGTCATTACGATCTATCTGTGAGAGGAAGAAGAAACATAATCGAGCTTGAAAGGAAACCAAATATGGGGTTGTATTTCACCTTCTTTTCCATGAAGAAGATTAAAATTGTGATCTTCTTTTCATAGGAGAAAACTTCGGGCTAGATTTTAAACCTTGTCAAAACATGAAATTAAGCGAAAAAGAAAGAAGTGACAATGGGAGAAAAAGAGAGAAGAAGCAACAACCAAAAAATGGCAGAACTTTCTTCAACGCTCTTTTCACCACTTTCTTAACCAAAAATACTTTTTGACTTCGAGATCTCTACTAACAAAGGCTGCTCAGTATAATCGCAATTACATACATTATATAAAGATAAAAGAATACGACAATATTATTATATTTTAAGTACTATAAGTTGTTTTCTTTAGTACATAGTGTTTAGATCTTCACCAGTTTGACTCGGCCCACAGCCCAAGAAATCAGCGACAAAACCAACACACTCCACCTTTGACGCTTCATTTCTTCTGCGTGCTAACCCTAGCCGCTTTGAGTTTCTCTCTCAACTCTTCCTCTCATCTTCTTGGCTCTTCCTCTTCCTTTCTCTGTATTGAGTGATTCTGATACTCTTAATCTCTCTGAGCTTAGCTCTACTTCCGTTAAACACCATTTTCCTTCAGAGAAGCTCAAGAACGATGGAAAAACTTCAATATTCTCCGGCGACGGCTCAACTTCCCGGTAAGCTTCTTCGCCTTTTAAGTTTTCCTTTAGCTTTATGATACATGCAAGTGACAATCTTGTCATTTCCTGACGGATCTGACGGTTCGGTTTTCTCTTTTTCTTCTACTTAACCCTTTCCTCTTTTTCTCTTTTCCGGTGAACTCGACGGTGAAACCATGGTGGATCTAACCCGAGCAACAGGAAACCGGTAAGTAAGAAACTCTTCTACTTCTTCCACATATTTCAGATTTACGAAGAACGTAGTAAGCTTTCTTCTTTTCCGCCTTTGCTCTCTTAGATCTGATTATATTTTTCGTGTCCTTGTTGATACAGCTCTCGACCAACAACCACCACGACCATTCGTCTTCCTTGCATGTAAGTTTTTGACCTTTCAGTTCCTTGGTCTTAAACAATAGATTTATGCTCTCGAATCTCTTGTTTTTTTCTTTAAATACCTTTGAGTTAATGGTAGCGACTAACTCAAAACTTCTTTCTTTCTGTTGAAGCTGCGCAGGTTTCAACAGATCTGAGCTTTCCGTCAATAGATCTACCTGACGGAAGCTCATGCAGCACCTCTTAGGCTTCTTCCATCCTCAAAGACTGCATGCAGCCTTTGAACTTCTCCGCATGTATGACCTTCGTAAACATGTCTGCTGGGTTGACTGATGTGTGGATCTTAGTGACCTTAACTCTTTTGTCTTCTGTCACTTCTCTGATATAGTTGTACTTAACCTGTATATGCTTTGTTCTTTCACTGCACATTCTGTTCTTCGATAGGTAGATAGCGCTTTGTGAGTCACATAATATTTCCACAGTTCCTGTACATAGTCTCATTTCTTCGCATATTCCATGTATCCACACTACTTCTCTGCTAGCTTTTGATAGTGCTATGTACTCAGATTCTGTTGTAGACAATGCCACCACTTTCTATAGTCTTGATCGCCAACTTATTGTGTTGTTTCCTATTGTGAAAACATACCCTAAAATTGATCTTCGTTTGTCTAAGTCTGAAACAAAATCTGCATCACAGTAGCCTTTAATTCTGAAATTTGCGTCTTTCTTGAATGTTAGGCTTATTTTTGATGCTTCTGTTAGATATCGCATTATCCATTTAACTGCTAACTAGTGTGTTTTTCCTAGTTTTGATATGTACCGACTGACAATGCCAATGGAATAAGTGAGGTCTGGACGAGACCCGACCATTGCGTACATCAGACTTCCTACTGCACTTGTATAAAGTATGTCTTCCATACCTTCTGTCTCAGTTTCTTCTTCGCCTGTTGAGATGCTATTTAGCTTGAACTTAACCCCAAGAGGTGTAGAAACTGATCTGCTATCACTCATGTTAAATGTGCTTAGGATTTGCTTGATGTAGCTTTCTTGTGACAGATTTATTGTGCTTTGCTTTTTGTCTCTGATAATGTCCATACCTAGTATTCGCCTTGCTGGTCCTAGGTCTTTCATTTCGAACTATTTGCTGAGAAGTTGTTTTAGAGTCACAATCTGCTGTTTCTGTGTTGATGCAATAAGCATATCATCTACATATAGGAGTAGATGTAACATATCATCAACGGTTTTTCCTTTGAAGTACACACATGGATCATATTCACTCTTTTGAAAATGTTGTTTGCTCATGAACTCATTGAACTTTGCATTCCATTCTCTCGGTGACTGCTTTTGTCCATATAGAGATTTCTTAAGTAAACAAACTTTTTCTTCTTTACCTTTTACCTCATAGCCTTCTGATTGATTCATGTAGATTTCTTCTTGCAATGTTCCGTGTAAAAAAACTGCTTTTACATCCATCTGCTCTAGTTCCATGTTCCAATTCGAAATTGTAGCTAAGAGAATCCTAATTGAAACATGATTAACTACTGGTGCAAAAATATCATTATAATCTACTCCTTCAACCTGAGCATAACCCTTAGCAACCAATATGTTTTTAAATCTTGGTTTTTCAATTCCTGGTATGCCTGGTTTTAACTTGAATAGCCATCTGCATCCAGTTCCCTTTTATTCTGAGGTTTGTCGACTAGGATCCATGTGTTATTTCTGATAAGGGAATCCATTTCCTCATCAGCTGCATTTCTCCATTTTTCTCTGTCTTTGCTATGCATTGCTTCTGTATAAGTTTTAGGTTCTTCAAGTTCTATTTCCTCATAACTTGATAGTGCAAAAGCAACTAGGTCTGCTTCTTCAAACCTAGATGGAGGTCTTATATCTCTTCTTTTCCTTTCTCGAGCTAATAGGTAGTCATCCAAATTAGTCTCCTCACTTTCTGAATTTCCATAGTCTAAGCGACTTTCTTCTTCACTTATCCCTTCTGAAACATACTCTGGACTTGCTCTACCTGACCCAACTATACCCTTTATATGATCTTCCTCACCCAATATTTCTTCTAGGTTCACTCTGAAAGTTACTCTTTTCTCGGGTTTTCTGTCTTTGTTTCTTTTTTCAGCCTTATGTTTTTGTTCTTCTAACATAGAGTCCTTGTAGAGCTCATCTTCGTTAAAGACTACATCTCTGCTTATTACCAATTTTCCTTCTTTGATTAGCGAGACCCTGTAGCCCTTAGTTTCTGTTCCATAGCCAACAAAAACTCCTTTTATAGCTCTAGGACTTAGCTTGTCATGAGTAGTGTGAATGTAAGCTATACAACCAAAACTCCTTAGATGATTGTACTCAAGTTTAGATTTAGACCACACTTCCTCTGGTACATCAAAGTTAATTGATGATGCTGGTGATCTGTTTATGATGTAAACCGCTGTGTTAGCTGCCTCTACCCAAAATTCCCCACCTAGGCCAGATTCTGATAACATGCTTCTCACTTTCTCCATAATTGTTCTATTCATCCTTTCTCATACCCCATTTTGATGTGGTATATATGCACAAGTTCTGTGTCTTTTAATTCCTGCTTCTTTGCATAGGTCATCAAATTGTCTGTTGCAGTATTCAAGTCCATTATCAGTCCTTAGACACTTGATCCTCTTTCTTGTTTGATTTTCTATGAGAATTTTTCCATTCTTTGATAACTTGAAATGCATCACTCTTTTTTTTTTGAGAAACTGAATCCATACTTTCTTTGAATAGTCGTCGATAAAACTAATGAAATATTGATACCCTGAGATACTAGGTGTAGTATTATGTGAGCCTCATAAATCCGAATGGAAGTACTCTAAAGTACATTTTGTGGTATGTTTTCCCTTCTGAAAACTGAGTCTATGAGTCTTTCCCAATGCACATGCTTCATGGATTCCCATAGCTTTTACATCTCCTTTCTTTAGGTGACCCTTTTTGACCAAAGTTTCCATTGATCTTTTTCCCATATGAGCTAATTTGTGATGCCATCTAGTTGTCGTATCAATAGTTTCCTTTGCCACGTTGACTTCTGTGCTTAGTACCTTTCCTTCTAAGAAGTATAAACCATTTTGATATTTACCAGATAGGAATTTGTCACCATTTTTCTTGAAAAACTGAATACTAAAATCCTTTCCTTGATAATAACACCCCAGTTCTTCTAGTTGACCATAAGATATTAGAATCCTGCTCATTTCCGGTACATATCTCACATCATTTAAGGTAACTAAGTTACCTTCTTTGTTCTCAATTATGATCTTACCAACTCCCTTGACTGAGCAATATGAGTTATTTCCCATGCAGACTTTGTTTCCTTCGAATTCTACTAGATCAGTAATTAGGTATTTTCTTGGTGTTATATGAAAGGTACAGCCTGAATCCATTACCCATTCTTCAGTAGTTGCAATTAGGCTTGCAGTGTAGGCTGAACTCTCTGAACCTATTACTACAAAGTTTGCTGATTCCTTTCCTTTTCCATTCTTCTTTTGTGGGCAATCACGTTTTCAGTGATTCTCATCTCCACATATCCCACATGCCCTGATTTCTTCATTGTTCTGTCTCAGCCTAGACTTAGACCTTCCTTTACTCTTTGATATGCATGTGTTCTTTCCAGAACCTTTTACATTCCTCTTTTCTGTTCTGCCTCTGCCATCAACAGTCAAACCTTCTGAGTGTGTTTTCTTTCCGTTTAATAACCCCTTTTGTCTTAGGTTTGATTTCATTCCATAGGCTCCTGTTATTACATCATCCATGGTTAGAGTATCCTTACCATTTCCGATCTATAGAGTATGTGTAAGCGAATCATATTGAGGTGGTAGACTATTTAACAATGCTATTGCTTGATTCTCATCTTGAATGGTGACTTAGCTTTCTAAGTCTCCGATTAGTTTTAGGAACACGTCAAGATTTTCTTCAATAAATTTGTCTTCATCCATCCTGTATAGAGAGAACTGTCTCTTTAGATAGACTCTGTTAGCCTTAGTCTTAGTCTGGTAATCTCGTTCTAGGGCTTTCCATTGCTTGAATGTTGTAGATTCATTCATTATCTTCCTCAATACTGAGTTAGATAGGCATTGCCCGAGCAGGCTCCTTGCTCTCCGATCCTTTAGCTCCCATTGAGGATCCTTTGAAACTAGCTTGCCTATCTTGATTTCTTTTCCTGTTTCTTTGTCTGTCACAAATACTTCCTCCATAGGCCATACTTCTTCATGATCTTTATCAAGAACTGTGAGAAGACCATGAATCTCAAACTATCCCAACATTCTGTATTTCCATAATCCGAAATCTCCTTTACCATCGAATTTCTCCACCTCAAACTTTCCTGAGATGACTTCCATGCTTGAAACTTTCGAATAGTTTTGACAAATTTGTTGGGTGTTTCTGGTTCCTTGATAAGCAAGCAAATACTAATACTTTCTATATTTTTCTTGCGAGCAAAACCACTACCGTTGACCTTCCAGTCTCCTCCACGTCTCCGAGAGAAGAAGATGAGGAACTGCGACAACCCTTCTTTAGGTAAGTCTCCTTTTTTGTACCTCTTTCCCTTATTAACTCTGAGCTTAATGCTGCTTGATCTTTCTTTATCGCAGGTTCTGATACCACTTGTTAAAGCATCGGCTCTAAATCACGGCTCAATTTCATTTGCGGATCAAAATTAAGGTGATTGATTCGGATTTGAAGTAAGAAACTTTACGGAAGAAAAGAAATTGGACATGAGAGTTATAGAGTTCCCCATCGAGTAATTCGATGGGTACATCTCTCTTCGGATTGAAATCCGGAATCCATTAATCTTTTGTATCCTTGTTCTTGTTACAGAGTTTCTCTTGGTGTTACAATGGTGATTCTAAAGAAAGGAAAAATCAAATACAATAGAGGAAGGTGAACCTAGACTAAAACATGGTCAGGTTCATTATGACTGATGCTGGTCAGACTAAAACATGGTCGGCCCAGAATCAAAACGAGCCAAATAGAACTTGGTCCGATGCTGGCCAATGACCCATTAAGCAAAATAATTGCTTAATAGGCTACTAGCTCGGTCCACAGCCCAAGAAATCAGCGACAAAACCAACCCAGCATCGGCTCAACACTGTTCTAGTCCATATGTAGCATACGTAGTGTTGGTTAAAAAGAAAGACGGTTGATGGCGTGTCTGTACTGATTTTAGGGACTTAAACAAACAACCAATAAAGGATAAATACCTCATTCCTTTGCTTGAAGATCTCCTGGATGAGCTTGGTGGCGGAAAAGTCTTTTCAAAGTTGGATCTCCGAGTTGGTTTCCACCAACTGCGCATGAGCCCTGAAGATATTTACAAAACTGTTTTGCAATCACATGCTAGCCACTTTGAGTATCTTGTGATGCCCTTTGGGGCTTACAATGCGCCTTTTACATTTCAGGAATTGATGAACCATGTTCCAAGAGTTTGCACGCAAATTTGTTTTTGGTTTTTTTGATGATATCTTCGTGTACAGCAAGGATTGGGAGACTTTCTTTAACAACCTCAAAGATGTATTCACAGTTTTACAAGCACGACAACTCTACTTAAAACCATCTAAATGTACCTTTGGTGGTACTATGGTTGAGTATCTCGGTCATTTAATCTTTGTTGATGGTGTCATGACAGATCTTGCAACTATAAACCAATGGCCAATCCCTATTTCACAGAAAGAACTACGCAGTATCCTTGGTTTGGCAAACTATTACCGAATATTCATCCAAGGATACAGTATAATTTTCAAACCTCTATATGTACTTTTGAAGAAAGATGGTTTCCATTTGGTTATAGGATGCATGATTCACCTTCCTTAACCTGAAACAAGCATTGACATCAGAACATGTGTAGCTATGCATGTTTTTGATAAGGATTTTGTGGTTAAAACGGATGGTGCCAATACTTGGATTAGAGCAGTTCTAATGCAAGAGCATCACCCCCTTGGCTTCACCAGTCAAGCTTTGGGAATCGAACTCATGACATGGTGCCTAACTAGATCAGGGACAAACCAATTGGATCACTACTATATATAGTTTTTATTTATTTCAAATTTAGATATTAATTATTATTATATGCTCATAATTTTGGTTACAAAATCTATAAATAAACAATTATGAAGTATTAAAAATAAAATTTCACTAAAGTATGGTCAAATAAAATCAACAAAAATTAAACCACAAAGTTCATAAATAAACTATGTAATGTTTAGAGTTTAGAGTAATAAGAAATGATAATCATGTGGGATTTGTAAATTTTATATTTGAAATGTATAAATGGAATAAAATAGTTGAATTGTGCATATATTTAGAAAGTATAAGTATGTGGTCTATCATTTGCGTATTATAAGGAAAATATTCGGTTTGCGCTCTAGAACTTACGATTTAGAATTTAGGATATAGGGTTTCTGGGTTAAAGTATACTTCACGTGAAGTCTGTTCCATAACTATATATTTAATTTAAAATTTAAATAGTTATTATTATTTTATGCCTATAATTTTGATTACAAAATATAAAAATAAACAATTATGAAATATTAAAAACAATTTCACTAAAACATGGTCAAATTAAATCAACAAATATCAAACCACAAAGTTCATAAACAAATTATGTAATGGTTTAGGGTTTAGCAATATAAGATGATAATCATGTGGTATTTGTAAATTTTGTATTTGAAATGTAGAAATGAAATAAAAGAGTTACCTTGTGCAGATATTTAGAAATCATAAGTTTTTGGTCTAACATTTGCGTCTTAATATTCGGTTTGCAGTTTTGAATTTAAGGTTTTTGGTTTCGGGTTTAGTGTAAAATTCATGGGAAGGCTACGATTTACAGGAGTAGACTTCATGTGTATTTTACTTTTAAAGCAGATTTTACGTAAAATATACTTTCAAAGTTACGATGTTTAGGGGTTAGTGCAGATTTAAAGTAATGTCTATCTGATGCAGACTTCACGTGAAGTTTGTACGATGATTGCACACTTCACATGAAGTCTGCTCCTCTAACAATAAAGCTGAAATTAAATTGGGTTGTGCTAAATTAAAATTAACCAACAGATGAACAAGAAATTTAAATGGACAATGAGTGATTGACTCATAAATGATAAGAGACAAAGAAGAAGACGAAGGGACAATGTGGTGATTGTGTTCGAATGTTTGATTCAGTCAACAAAAGTTCAAGTTTTTTGTTAAAACTGAAATTAAATTGAGTTGTGCTAAATTAAAATTAACCAACAGATGAACAAGAAATTTAAATGGACAATGAGTGATTGACTCATAAATGATAAGAGACAAAAAAGAAGACGAAGGGACAATGTGTGATTGGGTTCGAGTGTTTGATTCAGTCAACAAAAGTTCAAGTTTTTTCTAAAAGTTTTTTCTTTGTCACCAAATAACTAATAGATCGACAACGACCCGGTTCATTACATAAATTATCCAATTGGAGATGAGTAGGATTTTGAACTCCATTATCTGATATCTACTTAAATTAGGGACAAACGAAGTGATTTACTTGTTTCTTGACATATTGAAAGTCTTAAACTTATCTAGTTCAAAGTTAAAAGATATTTTTTTAGTCCTTCTTTGTAAGGTTATAATTATTTTGACATTTTTTCCTACACATAATAAAGTAAACAAAAAAATTGAGTACTTTAGTTAAAACAAAATTGGGTACTTAATTGTTAAAATGTTAACGTTGAATATAATTTTGCATGTTTAGGTAAATAAAAGGATTTCTTAGCAATTTTTCGTTACTTAAGTTAGCTAGGTATGAGAAAGGTTTAGTTCAAAATATCCCAAACACTGCTAACGAAAGACATGTAGACGAAGACAGACCAAATACCAAATATACTAAATCGATGTCGAAAATCTATTGGCTTTGAATCCTAATTACCGGTTCTCTTCTCTAAGGTTCGTCTTTCTCTCTTTTCCCATCTTATCTTCGTAATCGGTGGGTTTATTTTCATACTTAGTGAAATTTTTTTGATTAACAAGTAAAGTCTGCGTGTTTCATTAGTTATCATTAGATTTCATTATAATGTACCTCCATATAATTTTATATTCAAACAGATACTAAAATATCCAACATGTATCCAAATATTTCGAGTATTTGAATATCTATAATATACAAATAGCTGAATATATATTTGAATAGGTACACAAATAACAAAAAAATGGATATTTTTAGTATTTTTGAATATACAGTAGATCTAAATTTTATATTTTTACAATTTTATATTTCAATTAGAAATGAAATCGGAGTCGAAACTGGATCCGAATAAATTAGTTTTAATTTTTAAATAAGTATAAAATTATAAACTCGAATCGACCGGACTCGAAAAAATCTGAAAAGCTGGACTCGATCCAAAAAATATTCGATTCCAAAACGAATACTAAAATTTTATATCCAAAATTTTAGATGTGATATATTGACCCAAATACTTTGTCGTTTTAAAATTGGATATGAATTGGTGAAGACTAATAATGGTACACTAACCGGAATTCAACGCTAGTATATGGGCCGAAGCTATTGGGTCGTCAGGCCCAAAATTGACCAACTTTATTTTTTATATGTTTAAATTTAATTAATTAAATAGGTGAAGCGCAATACCGTCGACCGTCGTGTTGGCTCTGCTGAACTTGAGTTCAACTTCTTCATCGACAATTTCACGCCGGCGACTGGTAATTTCCTGTAGTTTATCCTTCTCCTTACCGCAAATTATAATTTTCCGTTGGACTTATGTTTGAGTTCTGCGATTCACTAAATGCAATGGAGAAATGTTTCAGGGTTTCGGATATTTCCTCATTTCTATTGATCTGCTTAGGGTTTGGTAATCATTTCCTAAAACATGCGCGCTTTCTGGATAGAATTTGATTGAATGAGTACGTTTCGAGTCTCTCTTTCCGTATAATTACTATGTAATCTGCAAGAGTGAAACCTAGAGTTGAAAACTTTAAGCTTCTAATTGATTAGTGGATCATTAATTCTCATGTTATGACCGATTGAGTTACACCACACGATCATGAACATGTTCGGAGTTTCAGTAACAGCTCTACCGATTCAACCTAAATAGTTTCCTATTTGTTTCTGAACTCGATTTTATGATCAAACTCCAAGTAAAGATAGTGAACTTGTTAAAACTATCACTTCATATATTTATATATATCTAACTATTATGGCTAATACCTTTATTTAGTTCACGTCATCTTCTCTATTATTCTATTGTTGTGGTTGTGATGCAGGTCTAGTGTTCTTTTCTGTTTTTCAACTGAGCCTATAGAGAGCATACAGCCTGTTTCCATTCTGTTTGGTGGGTATTCCATTGGTGGCAGTGAGGGTAATACTGCTGGACGATGTCCAATAACCGTCAGTATCCTGGCATTCAGGTAGGCATAGAATTAAACTATTGAGTGTAGGTACTCTTCTCGTCTTACATCTGTTCTGTTTTGCACCCTCTTCATTCCAATATTCTTTGATCTATCTACCTCGAGGCCGCTAGATTTGGGTGGATTTCTAAATTTCTCAAAGAGTATTTGATTAATGATAATATTTCTTTTAGAATATATTTTTTTGGCATTCTGAGTATTCGTGGCGTCTTTTATCAGTTGGTGTTTTCTCATAACAGATGACCTTATTTTAATACAAGAAGAAATTAATCTTGTCTTAATGATTTCTCTTTTTGTTCCGTAGATAAGAAATTATAGTACGACTAACACTAGCCTTAAATGTGCACTAGATCTCTGCAGGTTCCCATTTTTTTTGTTTAGAATCAATTCCCCACCTTGTTTTGCATCTGCATTTGATAGTTTACTCCCTTCAAACTAGAAAAGTGAGGCTTTAACTATGTTTATATTTTTTATATGATTTTTTTATCACTTCTAATTAGCAGTTTTTCTTTTCTTACTAAAAGCCATTCCAGCATCCTAATGTGAGCTCCATAGATTTTCCCCAAGGCTTTGCTCCATCCGTGAACTTTCAGGTAATGTCTTATGTCTTGTTTGTGTGTGTGAAAACTATTTATCATCTCAACTTTAGCATGTGTTTTGCATATTTTCATACCAGTTTCGTCCTACCATTCATGTGCCGCACTCTGAGCAAGTTATTCGATTGCCTTGTCAGAACTTTCCATGTGTTGGCAGAGGTGGCACAATGATGAGCATTGGATATCCACCTCAATCTTATGCACCTCACTTATTACAATCAATGCACCATTCGTTTGAAAGACCTAGCCAGTTAAATGAGGTGCAACCTGTGCCACTTGGACACCCAACTCCAATTTCACAGCAAAATGTGTCAGTTGCGTCTGGTACCCTCCTTGCCTCAGTCTTATGTACAAACTCCAGATATCTGTATGCCTGGCTTTGGTGGTCCTAGGGCAGTCTTTTCTTATCCGGTAAGGAAAAAAGTGTTTTTGTATTTATATACACAGAAATTAGATCTTGAGTTTCTAACTCTGTGAACAAACAGAGTGCCTCATCTTACCAAGGTTCGAGGGCACCAATTCAAGTCACTGGACCAAGCAGTCATAATCAGGCACAACAGACAGCATCTGTTAGCCAGGCTACTGCACAATCTTCTATCATGAATCCGACATGTGAGCAACCAAAGGTTGTTTCCAGTTCTCTTATTGTAGATACATTCTGGATTGTTTTTGGTTACAAAACTAATTTAATATAAATATTGCTGCGACTTGAAGACGGCTTTTTCTCAACCTATACCTTCTCAAGAGGCTTTAACAAATTGGATTGAGCATACCTCTGTGGATGGAAGGAAGTAAGAATTATAAGTCCTTGATTTTTGTAAATTCTCCTTTGATAAGCTTATCGCACGAGTATATGGTGTATGAATATGACATTGATTCCTTTGCTTGTTATAGATTTTTTTTCAACAAGAGGACAAGGCAGTCTACTTGGGAGAAGCCTGTTGAGTTGATGACTCTTTTTGAGGTGAGTTAATTTGGATCTTATCTGTTTTTGTATCTATGCGTGGTCCTTAAAAATTATCTATAGTCTGGTAAGCTTCCCTAGCTAAAGAAATGTAGTTTTAGGAGTTTCTCCTCACTTGGATATTCGAAGCTGTCTTGTGCTATGTCATTATATACTGTTTACTAGTAGCAATCATTGCACATTAGTTTGAGGTGGGCATGATGTTTTCTTTGTTATATACGTAAATATGAGATTATATCTACAATTTCCAGTGGTGCAAGCTTATGTGATATAGGTAATAGGGTTACACAGAAGTGAAAACATTGAAATGCTGTGGAGTTCTCACATTTGCTCATTTTATGTTGTTGAAAGGGATTAGTGATATAGGTCGTGCCTAATTTAGATATTCTGTTAACCTAGATGAACGCATACAGAAGGATACCTTTCCGTGTTGGTTTCTTATGATTCAGATTTTTCTTCGTGGCTGATATCCACTTTTATGTTATGCCCTGGTGAACTGGACTTTTATTCTTTCTTCCTTTGTTCTTTTATGATCTAAAACAATTATAAAACCAAAAGTGTATGGGTATATTGTTAATTTATGGAATGTGTATTGGCTAATACAGAGAGCAGATGCAAGAACCCACTGGAAAGAACATTCAAGTCCTGATGGAAGAAAGTAAGAGTGCAACTAAAATTCTTATCTCATTAACGTACAACTGATGAAGAATAAAAATCTCACTCTTGTATCTTTGGATGCTGAATCTTTAATATGGTTGCAGGTTTTACTACAATAAGATTACCAAGCAATCAACATGGACAATGCCTGAGGAGATGAAGGTTTTCTTCATACAGATAATTCTCTTATCATTTGAATTTCTGTTTTCCTCCATGTGTACATTTCAAATTTTCTCGCCAGATTGCACGTGAAGAAGCAGAAAAAGCATCTGTTCAAGGGTCTCATGCTAACGAAACAATTGATGCTTCTAAAGTGCTCTCTCGTTCTGACACTGCATCCACCGCAGCTCCGCCTGGTCTACCAAGCCAAACTTCAACCTCTGATTGCAGTGATATACTAGCTCTTAGTTCTGATTGGAAGCAGCCAGCCTCAGTTCCTGAAACTTCATCCCCAGTGGTAAATGTTGGTCGAGTTCAGATGATTGCAGATACTACATCACAAATATGTGATGCTGCTGAAACTGA
>JAKUCM010009793.1:0-20000 GCA_023374145.1 Lepidium sativum | reverse complement strand
TAATATGTAACTATAAATCAAAATGAGAAAATTTGTATAATAATTTTTAAAGTTTATAATATGAAACTAAGCAAAAAGATAAATTTTAAGTTAAAATATAAAAGTAACGTAGAATGTAATACTATAAATTTTAAAAACAAAAATAGTTATATAAGACATCATAACAAAAATATAAAATTTAGATGCAAGTCAATATAACAAAAGTTTTAGAAATAAAATAGATGAATTTTTTTAGTAAGGTGATCGGGGTCCTCTTCCAATTTCATATGAGAGTGTGTCTTGCAATCCTTCCATAGCTCTATCACCTGTCGGCTCATATCTAGTATGTTCATTCATATGTTCATTTTTTAATCACTTTAGCAACATATTTTAGATAGATTTGCATCCTCATTCATAGCATTTTATGCACTTTAGAGTCCCTTAGGAGTATTTTTGCATATATCATGCATTTGGAGACACTTACGTGCAAAAGAGCTGAATTTGGAGCATTATGGAGTAAAATTGGCTTTAAAACTGCAAGGATATGCCTAAGGCGTAGTGCCTGAACGAAAGACCTTGAAAGCTGAAGGTTGCATAGGCTTAATCACTCCAACTCGCATGTAGCCTTCAGGATGGGCCAAATTTCTGAAGCTCAAAATTTGATCCTAAAGGCTCAAACTCACCAGTAACCCTGTAGATGGGCCACAATTTTGATCCCTGAAGACACCAGCTCGCCTGTACCAGTGAGTGCAGCCCAAAGTGAATCAAACTTAAACATCAAAACTGAAGCATTCGCAGGCTGAACTCGCCAGTGTGGACTCGCCCGTACCAGTCAAGCTGCACCCACCACCTTCAATATTTTAAACCGTCCTTGTCATATGCTGACTCGAATTAGGACTTTTATGTTTTGGGGATCTATAAATACACCTTAAGCGAAAACACAAAGACACCTTTTAACCTATCTTTGAACAAATCTTTTAATACAGCAAAGTCTTTTCTCTATTTTCTCCTTGTCTCTTTTCTTATTGTTTCTTAGATCTAGCTTGATGTGTTAAGAATTATAAGGATTTAAGCCCATTTTCTTCTTCAGTTTTCAATGCTCTTTCTATTTGTGTCTCTTATTGCAATTTTTATGTTTGTGTTCATAACCCTGAGTGAGTAGATCCCTAAGGGTCTCATGAGGAAGAGGGGTAGATCTAGGTATGATTCTGGGTTTTTGGCTTGTTTATGTGTTTGATGGGTAGATCTAGCTTTCTGTTTGAGCTTAATGCTAGTTTCATCCTGATCACATGAGATTTGATTCGCTTGAGCTCTAGATCTTAGAAGTTCTAGGGTTCCAAGCTAATGTGCAATTAGGACTAGCATTCTTATCCCAAGAGGTTGGTCGTTTCGGTTGTTAGTTGGCTGATTTGAGAACTTGTTCATCCTGCCAATCTGCTAAGAAATCTCCAAAGAGATTTGTGTTAGATCTCAGCAGGTTGTTAGACAAGCTTAGCAACTCTTAGTCGGACCGCAATCTTTGACCTTTCTTCCTCATGACCCTGATTTAGCTTTCTGATTTTCGAAGTTCATACCATGTTTTAGCTGCTTGCTCTGTTTTTCTTTATACTCTGTTTCTGCCATTGTTGCTTGCTCTGTTTGACTTGACCCTAAAACTTGTTCCACTTGAGATAAATTGGTTTATCAAATCCCTTGTGTTAGTACCATACTTTGGTTTGATACCTATTGTACTGTAATAGATTTGACTAACAAGGCCAAAAACCTTGTTATCATTCATCATGAGAATCATCATCTCCACCTACTTCATTACCATGAGTCTGATAATGTTGGACTGTCTGCCAATGTAAAAAGTCACGATCCTCTCTATGTGAATCACATACAAAGTTATGAAGTTCCATTATTGCTGTTACAATCTTTATCCACTTAGCCAAATCATATTTTGGATTTCTACGGTCTAAAATTCTCCATTTTGCTTTCCATACTCCAAATGTCCATTCAATTACTGATCTCAAACCTGAATTTTTCCGGTTAAACAATTCTCGCATGTTTGATGGTGACCCTCCCCTAAAAAACTGATCAAGATGATATTTGATTCTATGATGTGATCCAAGGTACCCAGTCCTTGTGGGATATATAGAGTCAACCAGATAATACTTTATATTAGGTGGATATGGAAACAAAGCTTCGTTTTTTTTGCACAATGAGTCAAAACCTTTGTATCATGTGCTCTGCCTGAGACACCAACATATGCATATATGAACTTCATCTCAAAATTACATATAGCAAGAACATTGATTGTAGGCTCAGATTTTCTACCTTTATAAGCTTCTGCATTTCTACTCAAAATGCGAAGTAAGATGTGTGTTCCATCAAGTGCTCCAATACAGTCCCTAAAGTATGGCCAATATCGAGTATCATTCCTCAAAAATGGGCTTACCCATGGCAACTCGCCTTTTACTAGTTTTATTGAATCTGCTGACCAACTAATTTAAAAACATTGTTACTCCCCCTTCAAGATAGACATTATGAGTCTCTTGCAAACCATACTATGTATTTAGCATCCTATACAATGCTTCAAATGTTAAGGGACATACTACTTTACTAATACCATAACAGTCATTTAGAAAATCAAAATAACACTAAAATAGTCATTAAACAACACAAAAGTCAATGGTCATAATCTAAAAACAAAGGTACTAGACTATTAATCATCAAGATTGACCCCAATCTTACTCTTCAGATATGAGATGGTCTTCTGGAGTAGTAAATGCTACAAGACCCTGTCGGTTTACTACATCTGGTAAGAGAAACCTAAGTGATGTCGGGTAGAAAGGTGACCACTTTTTAACTCCAAGCAATCCGCTCAAAATACCTACTACTCGTGATACTTTAAAGTTATCCTCTTCTTGTTGTCACTCCATCATCTGTTCCATTATCTTATTCTTTCGCGCAAGAATGGCAGTCCGAACAGCATAAGTCTCATTGACCATGTCAATATCCTTACGTTTTTTTTTACCTTGAGCTTTCACCTCTAATCTGTGTTCATGATCTTGGTGGTTGTCCCATATCATTACCAAAATATTCAACTTCTTCATCATTTTCTGCACCCACCCTCGAATATAAACTTGTTTACCTTTATTCGCCCATTCCACCAATCATCAAACATCTCTTATCTTCCCATAGCATCATAACTGAGACCAGTTATATTATGAATCAACTTTTTCACTCTTTGGTAAAATCTTCTACAAATATCATACTTATTCTTAATCTTTTCCCAAACATTTTTCCAGAATTTCTCTTGAAACTTCAGTATGATAGACTTTAATGAAATTTAATCTTGTCTTAGTTTTGTTCCCTTTTTTTTTTTTTTCCATCCATACACAATTGGAGGAAATAGCAACATTCATCATCCGTCCTGTTCTAAATTCAATAAAAACATACATCATCCGTGTTCATCATGGTGATTGTCAAAAAAACCACTTTCAATATCCATGTTCATCTTGTCCAAATGTGTTGTCTTCGTACCTATACTAATCCAAGTGTGTTGTTTGCACCTAAAAACTGTCTGCAATAACGTATTAAAAGTACCTAAAAAGGAAATTGAACGGGTATAGCAATCACGACTACCTTACACTATACAAGCAGTTGAACTACGGGTATAATGTGATAATTAAGACATGAGATTATTAAGTCTTTATCTTTCGTTTGTTTACTAGGATATGTCTGAAGAACATGGATACCAAAGGAGTGGGAAGAAATTCAGAGAGAAGTTTGAGAATCTATACAAATACTATAGGAAGGCTAAAGAAGGCAAAGTTGGAAGACAAGATGGTAAACACTAGATTCTTCAGGCAACTCGAAGCTCTCTACGGTGATTCAAATAACTTGGTTTCTTGTCCAAGTCGTAACACACAGTTTATGAGCAATGCTAGTCATGGTTTCCACACTCAAAACCCCATGAACATTTCTACAACAACATCTAACATTAATAATATTCATGGGTTTCATCAAAGTCTAAGTCTTTCTAACAACTACAACTACAACAGGGGTTTAACTGAAGACACTCAATCACCAACGATTGCACATTTGTTTGATATCACAGACAGATGTTTCATATCACAACAGGACTCAGTGATTTATTTGAGAGACATTGAGCGACGTCAAATTTTAACGAGACTAGACTCGGTGATTTATTTGAGAGAGACTGAGCTTATCAAATTTTAACGAGACTAGGTTCAGTGATTTATTTGAGAGACATTGAACTCGTCATTTTCTATACTCAGTATTAAGTAGACTCTTGTACTCGTATAAGTATATGTTTATATTTATAAACAAATTGCAGTTTTTCAACTGGTATATATGAACGTGAGTTCGCTTGCCGAAACAAAATCTTAATTAAGATTCTAGGATTGTGTTTGATGATTGATTCAGCATTTGTTCGTTGTTCCTGGGGATGAGATTCTAGAAAATTATCAAACCAATAAAAATGATAAAAGGAACTTCAGCATTTATTTAGATCGTCGACCCATTTTCAGTGTAGGAAACAATGAAAATCACTAACTTATGGATATGGTTAAGTCTCCACGTGGACCCTTCGTTAAGTGTTTGACCTCATTGATTTATTTTGGTTCGATTTTTAGATTTGTATGTTCTACAATGCGTTTAACTGGTTAAGTCCCTTAGTGGACCCTCAGTTAAGTTATTGGTTAATGCTGGAATTGTCTTCAGTTCCGCTGTTTTGGTTTCAAAATAAGTGACAAGAGCTTGTGGTTCTGATATTAAGACTTTGTTCTTTTTCGTGGTTGTCTGACTAACGACTAGCAATAACGATCAAAATTTTAATTTCATGTTTTTTTAACAATCTCTGTGACCAGTTGCTGCGACGTGTCGCTGTGTCGTTCTTTTGTAATCATTAGCGACCAACGACTAGTCGCAACAACTGGTTGGTATATTGTTCTTTTTATAGTTGTTAGCAACTAGAGATTATTTGTAATATTTTTTTTAAAAAATAGTTTTATATAGTTTTATATAGTTTATAATAAAAATCAATATGTAAGTATATATCAAAATGAAAAAATTTATATAATGATTTAAAAAAATTACTAGTAATAAAACTTAGCAAAAAGGTAAATTATAAATTAAAATTTAAAAATAACATAGAATGTAATACTATAATTTTTTCATAATATAAAAATATGTAAAATATATTTTACTTTTTGTAAAATATATTTTATTTTTTTAAATTTTTATTATTTTTATATATTATTATATTTATTTAAAAAATATTAGTGAAATTTTTTATTTTTTTTTGTCGCTATATTATTGTTTTGATAATTGCTGGTTCCTAACGATTGATCGCTAGATTTTTTAATGACTGGAAAGTGTGGTCTCTTGTGACAAACGACTTGTCACTGCAATCAATCGCTAAATTAGCAACTACCAAAAAAACATGATTTAATCGAGGTCAGAATTATAATTTTTCATCAAAACACACTTTTAATTTTGGATTTTATGACAAAAGGTATGTGGAAAAACCAAAAAAGAAATTATGTTTCAGTAAAGGATATGTGGAAAACCAAAAAAAACTTCACCTCGATAAATTGAAAAAGAGGCATAAAGACAAAACAAAGCAAGTCAATCTTTGACACATAACATATGTGTATGGTGGATATTCATAAGTGACAAGTATAAATATCTATGGTGAACTTTTGTAACTGACAAAAATAAAAGTTCATGACGAATGAATGACAGACACGTAGCAAGAATTATGTACAACGCTAGAAATGGAAAAAGTTTTATGTTCAACATGGAAAAGATGTTTATGTCCAGCACGAACATTAATACTTGTCCAGCATCATAATTTTGGTTGATTTTTAAAGCTTATGTAAATACCCATACACAAACTACCCCATCCGAGATGGAGGGCAGTTTGGTAATTTTATACAAAGTGAGTTTTTTTACAAAGTAGAGGGTGGGATGCATTGGGAATAATAAACAAAAAGTATGGTGCATTAGTCATAATTATTTTTAATAGATATGTGTGTGCCACATTATAACCCCATAGAAGTTTAGTTTTCATTAAAACAATAACTATTGACTAGACTTAGGCTAAATTTTATGAGTCTACGTAATCCTAGCACCAAAATTAATCCTAGCAGATTATGTAGGTTTTGCTTTTCGGTGAACCTTTTATTTTCGTTTGTTTTGAGTCATTCGAATACTTTATTAGACTTATTTTGGTGTTTTTTAGTAGCGTCTATTGGAATATTTCTAATCATAATATTATTTTAATGACTAATAAGCTTTTAAAGGTAATACAACAATGTTAATCCTTTCTACTTCTTTCTGATGAGAGTGAATATTAGCGAACTGGATATCACCAATTTACAGAGTATTAGCGAACAGAATATCACCAATTTGGTAGAATAATATACAAGAGAGATTCGAAATCCAAAATATGAAATCGAATTTCAAACTACAGAAATTCAAAAACGAGATTGAGAGGCGAAGAACAAGAATATCAATATTAGGGTTTTTCGTTGGATTGTAAATATTTTAAAAAATAAAGGTAAAGTGGTAAAATAACATATTAGTCGCCGAAAATTTTGATAAGAATCATTAGAAAAATTAGTGATTTAAAGCTATGATCGCTGGTCACTGGCTACGGTCGGATTGGTCGCTAGCGACGGTCCCTGCGACTTGTCGTTAGACTAGCCACTGCAAAAAGAACATAAATCAGTCGATGTTGCCAATGATCACTAAAAGAACAAGGGTTTATTTTAATAAACAACCATTTTTGCACATCAAATTTGGGTCCAGTGTTTTAGTTTAATGATGTTTAGCTCGTCAAATTTTCAGCGAGACTGGACTCGGCGAGTCATTTGAGAGATTGAACTTGTGTGACTTTCAATGAGACTGGACTCTGTAATTTATTTGAAAGACGTTATGTTTGTTAATTTCTACGAGGCTGGGCTTAGTGATTTATTTGAGAGGCGTTAAGTTCATCAAATTTCTACAAGACTGGGTTCGGTGATTTATTTGAGACATTGGAGCTCGTAAAATTTTAAAGAGATTGGACTTGGTGATTTATTTGAGAGAGAGCTTGTCGAATTTTAACGAGACTGGACTCGAAGATTTACTTGAAAAAGACTGAGTTTATCAAATTTTAATGAGACTAGGCTCAGTGATCTATTTGAGAGATATTGAACTCGTCATGCTTTCCATACTTAGTATTAAGTAGACTATTGTACTCGTATAAGTATATGTTTATATTTATAAACAAATTGCAGTTTTTCAACTGGTATATATGAACGTGAGTTCGCTTGCCGAAACAAAATCTTGATTAAGATTCTAGGATTGTGTTTGATGATTGATTCAGCATTTGTTCGCTGTTCCTGGGGATGAGATTCTAGAAAGTTATCAAACCAAACAAAATGAAAAAAAGGAATTTCAGCATTTATTTAGATCGTCGACCCATTTTATTACAAAATCAATGTCTCCATGTAAGTGAAGGTTGTTCTTTTTTATTTGTTTTTGTTTCAGTGTAGGAAACAATGAAAATCACTAACTTATGGATATGGTTAAAACTCCACGTGGACCCTTCGTTAAGTGTTTGACCTTATTGATTTATTTTTTTCGAGTTTGAGATTTGTATGTTCTACAATGCGTTTAACTGGTTAAGTCCATTAGTAGACCCTCAGTTAAGTTATTGGTTAATGCTGGAATTGTCTTCAGTTCCTCTGTTTTGGTTTCAAAATAAGTGACAGAGCTTGTGGTTCTGATATTTCTTGTCGGTGACAGTGACTAACGACTAGCAACAACAATCAAATTTTTAATTTTATGATCTTTTAACAATCGCTGTGACCAGTTGTTGTACTGTTCTTTTAGCAATCGTTAGTGACCAGTGACTCATTGCTAATATTATTTTTTTATAGTCGTTAGCGACGAATATTTTGTAATACTTTTTTTTAAAAATTTTAGTTTCATATAATTTATAATAATAATCAATATGTAACTATATATCAAAAAAAAATATATATAATAATTTTAAAATATTTTTAATAATAAAACATAGCAAAAAGGTAAATTATAAGTTAAAATTTAAATATAACGTAAAATATAATACTATTAATTTTTCTTAATATAAAAATATGTATACCATATATCGATTTTGTTATACTTAATATTATTTATTTATCCGAAGGATTAATATTATATTATCCAATAGTATATAATTTGTATATACGATATAAAATTATTATGTTACTAATTTTTTATGAAATTGAATAAAATAAAAAAATATACAAAAAAGACTTATGTATTAAATTTTTAAAAACTAAAAATATAAAACAAAATATAAAAAACAGAATAAAGTAAAAAAATTAACCACAAAAAATAATAATATATATTAAATTTTAATGTTAATAACCAAATATATATATATATAATTTTAATTTCTTAGTTAATATTTTTTGAACTATATAATTGTCTTAATTTATTAGTTGGTATATATATATATATATAAAGATTATACATGGATATTTAGATAAACTTATAAGTAGCTACAAAATTTTAACATTATTATTATGAATTTCAAATATTTTATTTTATTTTTGTAAAATAATTGTTTTATTTTATTATATATCTTATTATTTTTATATAATATTTTATTTATTTTAAAAATATTAGTGAAAAGAATTTGAATTATTTTATATTTTTAGTAACTCGAAAGTGTGGTCGCTGGTCACTAGCGACTGGTCGCTGCCATCAATCGCTAAACTAGCAACTACCCAGAAAACATGATTTAGTCGCCGTTGCTAGTCGCTACCCGCTAACACGTCAAAAGAACAAAGCTTAATTTGGTTATTGACACACTAAAATCAAGTCAATCGATGTTGACCAAGAATCGAAAAAGGCTTAAACTTGTACACATCTACACTCAATTTCTGACCAACACTCATCGACCAAATACAAAACCATCGTACACATAGTGAATTTCCCTTTATGATTCAACTTGATCTTGATCCAACTTTCTGTAAACTTGTTTAAAAAGATTTGATTCAGATTATTAAATATTATTTGATCACACTTACTTGGCTAACAAGGAGCTAGCTTAAGTGATTTCTAAGTCACGAAAGAGAAGAAAATAGCAAAATTCTATAGTTTGAATAACTAATTTTCTAAAAAGTGCCTTTAAATACAGAAAATAGATAAGAAAAGTAAGCATAATTAAATCTAACTCTTATTAACTTATTCAACCGATATAAGTTGTTATCTTCCAACTCAATATGAATATTCTCATAAGAAATTAAAGGAGCATTTTTATATGTTTACTAGGTTTTGTGTTAATTATAGATTATTTTAGTCAGTTGAATGTTGAATCCTATGGATAGAAAGGTAAACTACATTATACACATTATAACATTAAACTATATTTTAATTTTTCAACAGCTGTCTTTTCGTCAAATATAACAAATTTGTTTTATTTAATAGTGTGCTTATTGACAGACCCATTACGGAGTAAGAGTGGTCATATGACAGACTAAAATATGTAAAATATTTAATCTCATCTAAATGGTAATTGTAAAGTATATTTGGTATTTTTATCGGTATTTGACTTTAATAGTTTAAATATATGAATAAATTTTAATTATTGTCTTGCAAGATATAGTTATTTTCTACATAAATTGTACTATATATTTTTTAAAAGTGTTGGACTAGGTATTGACTAGATATTTGAATTTCGACATCACCTTACTGCATATAAAGGTTAGAAATAGAATTTTTCATTAAAAATGCACTTTTAATTTTGGATTTTATGACAAAGGATATGTGGAAAACCAAAAAGAAATCCTTTTCAGTAAAGGTTATGTGAAAAACCCATAAAAAAAACTCGAGCTCGATAATTGAGAAAAGAGGCATAAAGACAAAAACAAATCAAGTCAATCGCTGACACATAACAGAAGTGTATGGAGGACGTTCGTAAGTGATAAGTATAAATATCTATGGTGAACTTCTGTAAATGATTAGAACAAAAGTTCATGACGAATGAATGACATACATGTAGCAAGAATTATGTACAACATTAGAAATGGACAAATGTTTATGTTCAACATGGAAAAAAATGTGTATGTCCAGCATGAACATTAATACTTGTCGAGTATCAGACTCATTTTCTGCCACATGGCAATCATACATTCGCAATGGACAAAAATTGTATATCATGGAAAAAAACCGTGTCCATTATAGATAAATGTCCATGACCAGTATGGACGTATGACAATTTGCACCATGTGTTGGCCATTCATATACTTATGTCTGATATCATCTTTAATTATTTATTATCTAGACGTTTTTCGTGGACAAATAATAACTTCTTTTTGTCTGAATCATCTTTATTATCCAGACGAATCATCTTTTAATCAGATGATTCGGGATTGTAGTTTGGTTGACTTCCCAAAAATTGGTAACTCTTGGTCATGGAGGGGAGTTTGACAAAATGGTGTTGTTAGATGCATTATGGATAAAGATTTTGGGAATGGATATTGGCATGATTTATTTCCCTTATCCGAGGTGGAGTATTTGGATATGATCGGGTTGGATCATCGGCCAATAAATGGTCGTTTTCAAGATCAGATATCAAGACCAAACAAACGATTATTTTTTGATAAAGGGTGGATTGGTAAGGAAGGATTTAGGGAGTTAATTCAGAAGAGCTGGAAAGGATTTTCGTGTGGACATCGATCATCTTTTACAAGGAAAATAACTTGTTGTCGTCGAGAGATTTCTCATTGGAGAAGTAAATATATTCCTTCTGGGCGGCAGCGAATATTGGCCTTGCAGGAGAGTTTGGAACACTGTAAAAATTCTCCAAATGATGACCCGAGGGGAATTCTAGAGGCTACATTGAATTTAAGAAAAGCCTATGTCGATGAACAGGCGTATTGGAAGCAGAAAAGTAGGAATAGATGACTTAAGGAGGGGAATGAGAATACAAGATTTTTTTCATGCTCAGACCCAACAAAGGCGAGCAAGGAATAAGATTGTGGGTCTCCTAGATAAAAATGGGGTCTGGGTGACGCAACACGGAGAAAGTTGTTAGGGAAGCCTTGAGTTATTTTAGGGCTCTTTTTAACAGTGCGGGGCAGACAACGATTAATTGTGATATCATTGAGACACGAGTAACTGATTTAGATAATCAATTGTTGATGCGGTTGGCTACTCAGGAGGAAGTAAAAACCGCAATATTTTTGACGGATCCTGGGAAAACTCCGGGTCCGGATGGTATGACTGCTCTGTTTTTCCAATATTCATGGGAAACAATAAAATCCGACTTATTGTCGTTAGTCAATAATTTCTTAATACATGGTGTTTTTGAGAGGAGCTTGAACAAGACAAATATTTTTCTTATCCCGAAAATGACGCGTCCAACAAAAATGACGGAATTTAGACCAATAAGCTTATGTAATATTGGATATAAGTTGATATCAAAATTTTTGTGCTTGCGATTGATATTGGCCAAGCATCCTCACTAGGCCACACCAATAAAATCCCAGAGGCCTAGTGACATTCATCTCTAGGAAGATCGGAAGACGCGCATCACTTCGGTTGGGCGCAACTTCGGGAAAAAGAGAAGCCGTGAGACGCAAGGCCCAAAGATGTAGGGCGCAAGGCAAGAAGGCGTGGGAAGCAAGTTGGGAGGCGCCTCTCTTGACCGTTTATGGATAAGGTAGTTCGTCTTCCCCCAACGGTCAAAGTGGTCCCAAGAATATGACCGTTGGGCGCGTGCAGCCTTGAAGTGGTCCCTGCAAGGGCGCGTGAAGACCCGGTGGTCCCCTCCAGCCGCCAGCGACTTTAGGTGGTCCCCTCCAGCCTCCAGCGACTTCTTCTCTCTCCTCTCTTCTTCTCCTCTGCGATTTTTCTGTCTATTTAAGCTGAACTCTTGTATCCTTAAGTTTTAATGGAGATTTAATGGAAGCTTTCTTCATATTCTCTTAAACTCTTTAATTTCTTATTCTCCCTTGCTTTCGCGATGTTTGTTACTCAAACTCACATGGTATCAGAGCAGTGATATCCTCTCACCATTCTTCCATTAATCTCTTTCATCACTCTCTGTTTTACTCCTCTTCTTTCTAGCTCTTGAATCTCAAAACGCGCCGTGGAAAGCTCGGAATCAGCCTCCGGAGCGCATCCTTCCTTTGGCCTATCTAACGTTTTTGAAGAAAAAGGCTACCTTTGAGTCTTATATAGAGAAAAGCTAGGATCTTTGGTGAACTTTTGCACCAAAAGAGTAAGCTTTTCTCATCCAAACTCAAGGAAATCCCGAATCTCACTTGTTGGATCCTTACCGGCGACTTTAAAGGGAAAAGGTCAAGTCTTTTCTCTCCTCTTGAAGCTGTGTTCTCTAGTGCTCTTAAGGGAAGAATCTTAACCTCCTCTTTTCGTGATTTCAAGAAAGCTCCAACCTTTCAAGACTCCCTTTGAATCATTTCTCGGCTAACACAAAAGGTGGAGTATTTCCTTTGCCAATGGATCCGAGTAAACTACAAGTTGTTCCTATTATGCATAAAGGGCCAAACTACTTGCTGTGGGCTAGAGCAGCAAAGACTACCATTTGCACAAAGAAAGGCTATTGGAGTCATATAGTCAAAGATAGACCTCTAAAGAAGTCTGTATCAAGTGAGGAAGATGAGGAAGCGCTTGATGAGGATGATGATTGGTTCCTCATGGATCAATCGGTCAAGTATATCATCTTGGGATCATTAGAAAAACCCATTTTAGAAGCCTACTACTACTGTGAGACAGCTAAAGACTTATGGGATTCATTGAAGAAAGTATATGGTAATATTTCAAGTCTCACTCGGGTCTTTGAAGTTAAGAAGGAATTAAGTAGTCTTTACCAAGATGACATGGAATTTACGGAATACTTTGGTAGATTTAGATCTTTGTGGGCTGAGATGGATATGCTTAGGCCAATGACATTGGAGCCTAAGGTGATTATGAGTAGAAGTGAAGAGGATAAAGTTCTCGGCTTAATGATGAACCTTAATCCGTGTTATACGGATCTTGTTAAACATATCTTGAGGACTGCGGCTACTACTCATTCACTCCCTAGTCTCGAAGAAGTTTGTGCTCAAATCCAGAAGGAACAAGGGTCTATTGGTCTATTGGAAAAAAAGGGAAGTTCGGGTCTAATAATTGCCAACAAAGCTCAAGTTAAGACCGAAGATAAGAAGAGGCTAATATGCGAGCATTGTAAGAAAAAAGGTCATGCCAAAGACAAGTGCTGGATCCTCCATCCACATCTTAAGCTAGCTAAGTTTAAAGAAGCAAGGGCTAACCTTACTCAAGAGCGGTCGGATGAACCAAATCAATCGTCTCAATCTATTTTTCCCTCGGGTTCATCCTCTTCGGCTGGACAGCAAGAACAAGGGATTGCTGCATCATCTTCTTTCCAAGGAGAGGTGATTAAGAAGGCAGACTTGGAAGCTCTCATTCAATCCCTTAAGTCTCTAAGGGATTCCGGTATTTGTCTCTTCTCACACTCGTTATTTAAGCCGATTATCATTGATTCGGGAGCTTCCCATCACATGATTAGTGATAGGGAGCTAATTAGTGACATTGAACCGGCTTTAGGAAGTGTGGTAATTGCTAATGGGGCTAAGGTATCGGTTAGTGGTGTAGGGAATTTAGGCTTACTTAACAAGAAAATGAAAGCCTTCTTTATGCCCGGTTTCTCCTCAAATTTGTTATCGGTTAGGAAAGTGGTAAATGATCTAAATTGTTATGTTATCTTTGGTCCTAATGGTGTCAAGTTTCAGGATATTAAAACTGGGAGCATGATCGGAGAAGGCAGAATCCAAGACAGATTGTACATCCTTGAAAATTCTAAGATGTTTTCTAAGTTTTATAACACTAATGTTGGCCACCCTCATATTCGTGCTTTGAACCTTATGTTACCTCAATTATCCTTTGACAATTTTAGTGATTGTGAAGCTTGCATATTAGGAAAACATTGCGAAACTGTTTATCCCTCATCATCGACCATTTATGATAATTGCTTTGATCTTGTTCATTTCGACGTATGGACTTTGCCGTGAATATCTAGGGATAGACATAGATACTTTGTGACATTTATTGATGAGAAGTCGAAATACACATGGATTACCTTAATGCCATCAAAAGATAAAGTGTTTGATGCATTTAAAAATTTTGAAGCTTACATCACTAATCACTTTAATGCAAAATTGAAGGTATTACGAATGGATAATGGTGGTGAGTATATGAGTCGAGTGTTCCAAGAACACCTTGCCAAAGAAGGAATCCTTCATCAAACAAGTTGCCCTTATAACCCGCAACAAAATGGTGTAGCCGAACGTAAAAACCGTCATCTCATGGAATTTACATGAGCAATCATGTTTCATATGCACGTTCCAAAACAATTTAGGGGAGATGCTGTCATGACAGCATGCTATTTGATTAATCGGACCCCTACTAAGATTCTCCGGGATGTGTCTCCATTCAAGGTACTTAACAAAACTGAACCACATTTAGATCACTTACGTGTATTCGGGTGTCTTTGTTTTGTTTTAGTCCCCGGAGACCTCCGAAACAAGCTTGAAGCCAAAAGTAAACGATGTATGTTTATTGGCTATTCTCCGACACAAAAAGGCTATAAATGTTATGACCCGGAGTTAAGAAGAGTGTATGTTAAATTCTTGGAAGATAGAGGATTGTATGATACTACTACGTGGGATGACCTTCAGGACTTATCT
Source organism: Lepidium sativum (assembly GCA_023374145.1). Classification (NCBI taxonomy): domain Eukaryota; kingdom Viridiplantae; phylum Streptophyta; class Magnoliopsida; order Brassicales; family Brassicaceae; genus Lepidium; species Lepidium sativum. The sequence continues at coordinate 5,247 of JAKUCM010009793.1, read as the reverse complement.
GAGCCGAATCTAAACCGAGCCGCAAGCTTGCATCTCCTCCTCCAACATTTAGGTCTCTCTCGGGAAACGGATACTGCACCCGCTGGGACGTGTCCTCCGTGTTCGAGGTCTCCGCACCGCTCCTCGCCTTCCGATACCGAGACGCACACACCTTCCGCTGTTCCCAACTCAAGTCATGACCTTTCCGCCAGTGTTCCGAACGCACCCTCCCCAATGTCTCATCCAGTTCCGACTGTCAATCCGGCCGAGGATTCTTACCCGACCGCGTATACCGATCCGACTGTGACCTCCGAGACGTCTAGCTTGCATGATGATGGGTCTGTTCCGGGTCGTGATTCTCAGCCGGTTCAACCGCTTTATCGTAGTACGAGGGTGCGCAAGGATCCCTCACGATGGGTAGAAACGCGGATATACTATAATGCCTTTGCGGTGGCTCATCTGACTCAAGTGGTATTCTCTATGAACCTTGTACCACCTCATTTTAAAGCTTTCCTTGGGAAAATTGAGTTGGATCAGGTACCCAAGACATTTACCGAAGCTAGTCAAAACCCCGCATGGATGGAGGCGGTTAATGCTGAAGCCGCCGCTATGGATGTCAACAACACATGGGCGGAGGCTGAACTGCCTCCGGGAAAGAAAGTTATTTCTTGCAAGTGGGTCTTTACCATTAAGTATAAGGCTAATGGGGAGATTGAACGCTACAAGGCACGTCTCATTGCAAGAGGCTTCACTCAAACCTACGAAAAGGATTATACAGACACCTTTGCTCCGGTTGCCAAGCTTCATATAGTAAGGGTTGTGCTTTCCTTAGCTAATAACCTTTCTTGGGATTTATGGCAGATGGATGTCAAGAACGCTTTCCTTTAAGGAGAGCTTGAGGAGGAAGTGTATATGACTCCACCGCCGGGACTCGAGTCTAGGTTTAATCCCGGAAAGGTTCTCCGGCTTCGGAAAGCCATCTATGGGCTGAAGCAATCTCCAAGAGATTGGTATCACAAACTGAGCCATACCCTTCATGATTGTGGTTTTGTCAAGTCTGAAGCCGATCACACATTTTTCACCTTACGGCGGTCTCAAGGCATTGTGGTTGTGCTCATTTATGTGGATGACCTTATCATCACCGGCAATGATAAGGAAGGTATTTCCCAAACCAAAACTTATCTCCATTCTGTTTTTGACATAAAAGACTTGGGGGAGTTGACGTACTTTCTAGGGATTGAGATTTGTCGTTCCTCGGAAGGCTTATTTCTCTCCCAACGAAAGTACACTCTTGATCTATTATGTGAGACAGGAACGGAGACCTCTAAGTCTGTCAAGACACCGATTGATGACGGTTACAAGGTTCATCGAGAGGGGGAGAATGCGGCTGAGCCATATGAGGATCCGGTGTTGTATAGGCGACTCGTAGGTAAGCTTATTTACCTTACCATAACCCGTCCCGACCTCTGTTTTGCAGTAAACCAAGTCAGCCAGCACATGCAAAATCCCACGAAGCATCATTGGTCGATGCTTGAGCGCATCCTTTGGTATCTAAGAGGGAGTTCAAGCCAAGGCATTTGGATGGGTAAGAATGATAGTACTACAATATCTGGATATTGTGATGCAGATTGGGCAGGTGATAGGAACGATAGGAAGTCTACTACTGGTTTTTGCACATTCATTGGAGGGAACTTGGTGACTTGGAAGACTAAGAAGCAAAAAGTTGTGGCTTGTTCTACCGCAGAAGCAGAATACCGAGCGATGAGGAAACTCACGGATGAGTTGGTGTGGCTCCGGAGCATCCTCAAAGATCTAGGGTATGACACCAATGAACCGACCATAATGCATTGCGACAATCAAGCAGCGATTCACATAGCCAACAACTCAGTCTTTCATGAGAGGACCAAGAGTATTGAAGTGGACTGCCACAAAGTTCAGGAACGCATAGCTCAGGGAGTGACCCTTCCGTGTTACACACCAAGTGACGATCAATTGGCAGACATCTTCACCAAGGCCGCAAGCTCCAAGGTTTGCAACCATATTTATGGCAAACTTGGACTTGTAAGCCTTGACTGCCCTTGACCTCATGTCTCCAAACCTCAAAGTATACATGCTCTTTTTCCCTCATAAAGGTTTTGTCCCAATGGGTTTTCCTTTGTGAGGTTTTTACCGAGGTGTATGCTTTGGGGTTTCCAAGCTAAGTCTCTATTCCATTGCGGCTTAGCTTGAGTGGGAGTATTGGCCAAGCATCCTCACTAGGCCACACCAATAAAATCCCAGAGGCCTAGTGACATTCATCTCTAGGAAGATCGGAAGACGCGCATCACTTCGGTTGGGCGCGACTTCGGGAAAAAGAGAAGTCGTGAGACGCAAGGCCCAAAGGCGTAGGGTGCAAGGCAAGAAGACATGGGAAGCAAGTTGGGAGGCGCCTCTCTTGACCGTTTATGGATAAGGTAGTTGGTCTTCCCCCAACGGTCAAAGTGGTCCTGAGAATATGACCGTTGAGCGCGTGCAGCCTTGATGTGGTCCCTGCAAGGGCGCGTGAAGACCCAGTGGTCCCCTTCATCCGCCAGTGACTTCAGGTGGTCCCCTCCAGCCTCCAACGACTTCTTCTCTCTCCTCTCTTCTTCTCCTCTGCGATTTTTTGATCTATTTAAGCTGAACTCTTGTATCCTTAAGTTTTAATGGAGATTTAATGGAAGCTTTCTTCATATTCTCTTAAAATCTTTAATCTCTTATTCTCCCTTGCTTTCGCGATGTGTGTTACTCAAACTCACAATTGAGACGCCTATTGCCAAAGCTAATTTCGGAAACTCAGTCGACATTTATCCCCGGCAGGATAATATCTGATAATATTTATATTGCTCAGGAAAAGTTTCACGCTTTGCGTACAAATGGTTCGGTTAGGGGTAAATACATGGCCATTAAGACTGATATGAGTAAAGCCTAGGAGAGGATTGAATGAAATTTTGTTGGAGATATGCTCCATAAGATGGGATTTTGTGAATGTTGGGTGCAATGTATCATGTGTTGTATCACGACGATGGAGTATTTCGTGCTTATTAATAGGGTCCTTGGGGGTTGTATTATTCCTCGAAGGGGATTACGACAAGGGGATGCTTTATTATTGATCAAGCATCCTCACTAGGCCACTCCTTTCCCCTATCCAAGAGGCCTAGTGACCATATTGTGCTATTAAGTTTCATATGTATAGAGTTTACATGGAGTAGAGACACTTAGGACGCGAAGAATACAGAATGTGGGCGCTTCTGGTCGTGAGCGCTCCAGAGCGCGAGTGCTCCAGGTCGCGAGCGCCCCAGGGCGTGTATGCTCCAGTCGTGAGCTTATTAGGGCGCGAGTGCCCCATGTCGCGAGCGCTCTGGGTTGCGAGAACTCCAAGACACGAGTGTGATGAGAGAACTCCAGGACACGCGCAGCAGGACGGGAGCTGTCCATAGTGCGAATGCGGCAGGTCGCGAGTGTCGCCGGATGCGGCAATCCGGAAGACGAAATTTACCCAAAGAATTGTGGGAGCGGGCGCGTGCAGGAATTCAGGTCTCCGCGACTTCAGCAGCACGCGCAATGTGTTAGGGTCATGAGAGGTTGTGGTCCCAGAAAGAGTCAAGTCTTCAGTCAAAAGCACGACTTGACCAAAGTGGTCCCGCGGTGTGGTCTCCTCTTCCTCTTGTGATCCAATTTCTCTCTCCCCTTATATTAATGAGACAAGTTTTTCAAAAAAAAATTTGATTCTCTTTCTATTCTCTTCTCTCTCTAGAATTCTCTCTTCATCTCTCTAAATTCTCTCCAATTTCGACTCGGTTTTGTGCCTTTGATCACCAATTCCAACATGGTATCAGAGCCATGATCTTCGGTCACTCTTTGTTTCTCCAATCCTCTGTTTTTACTCTTTTTTCTCTCATCTCTCTCGCAGGTATCAAGTTTCTAGAGAATAGCTTTCCGCGGGTTTAAGGAAGACAAGGTTGTCTTTGCTCGTCGGTAAACTCATAAAGGCTCAACCTTTGTGACTTTCTTCGTTCAAATCTCAGAAAGTCTCCGGTTTTCCTCTGTTTTCCTCTGTTTTTCCAGGAAAAGCTGTATCCTTTCTCCAAGATCTTGTTCGGTTTCAAAGATCCAAGAAGGAGAGGCTCGGAAAATTCATTCTTGGGGTTCTTTAAAGCAAATGTTCGATCTTTGTTAAAATCCTTCAAGCCCTTTTCTAGATCTAGCCTTTCTAGTTGAAAATTCTCAAGATTTGATGGATCCAATCAAGAACCCACCCGTTCCTGTCACTCTCAAGGGAGTGAACTATCTCCTTTGGGCTAGAACCGTCAAGACCGCTATATGTACTCGCCGTGGCTATTGGAGTCACATTGTCAAGACTAGACCTTTGAAGATCCAAGAATCAAGTGAGGAAGATGAAGATGCTCTTGATGAAGATGATGAATGGTTCCAAGTTGATCAAGTGGTGAAATCAATTATCCAAAACTCTCTTGATCCATATATTCTTGAGGCTTATTCATATTGTGAGACTTCAAGAGACCTTTGGGAGACCCTACAGAAAGTTTATGGTAATGTTTCTAATCTCACAAGGGTGTTTGAAGTGAAGAAGTCTCTCTGGGGTTTACTTCAAGAAGAAATGGATTTTACGGATTACTTCGGGAAGTTTCGGTCTCTATGGGCAGAATTGGATATGCTAAGGCCTTTCTCCATTGATCCAAAAGTAGTGAGAGAAAGGAATGAAGAAGACAAGGTCTTCAACCTCTTAATGAACCTTAATTCCAACTATAAAGACTTGGTGAAACACATCCTTCGGTCAGCTGTTAGTGACAACCGTTTACCAAGCCTTGAGGATGTGTGTGCTCAAATTCAGAAGGAAAAGGGTTCTATAGAGCTGCTAGATGGGAAAGGAAGATTGGGTCTCATAACCGCAAACAAGGTCCAAGGAAGAAGTGAAGATCGAAAGTGTCTTGTGTGTGATTTTTGTAAGAAAAAGGGTCATATCAAAGATAAGTGCTGGCTTCTCCATCCTCACCTCAAGCCTTCGAAATTCAAAGACTCGAAGGCTAATTTGTCCCATGAGGCCGTGGATGATCATGTCTCCAATCTAGGTGCGACCCTCCAGTGTACCAAAGGATCAAGAACCTTCGATGGCAGCTTCCTCTCTTTCCAAGGAAATATCTTCAAGAAATCTGATCTTGATGCCCTCATTCCTTCTCTCAACTCTCTTAAGGACTCCGGTACGTGTCTCTACTCTCAAACCTCCCCTAA
>JAKUCM010009792.1:0-17447 GCA_023374145.1 Lepidium sativum | reverse complement strand
CTAGGCGGGTAAGGTCATAAGACATTGAATCCACTCTTGTGACAAACAAATTCAGTTAAGCTATTAACAAACTTTGTCCCAATAGGCGGTTGTCAACTTAACTGGCATGAAGAAAACAACTCACTTCGAGCCAATTCACATCACAAACATTTGGTTCTCTTGAGCTAAGAGTGTGAATCTATGAATTTGGTGTTCGGGTCAAACGTTTTACCCAAACACCTAAACTTTTTTAACCTCAAGCAACCTAGAAAACTTAAAATTCACACCAACCTAACTCATCCTCTAGAGCCCTAGAAGAACTACTAAGAAATCATAAGGTAAACCTTAACAACAAAAATCACAGCAGATAACATTAATAGTATACTCAAAATAAATGATAAACAAGATTAAGAGAAAATAAAAATTGCATTAAAAACAAAAGCAAAAGGTTTATGTGTCTCAGAATTACAAAGGAGAAAATGGTTGTTGCGAAAAGAAGTAAAAGCTCAGATGCTTATTTCTGATAACAACTAAAACTATTTAAACTATGAATCCAGCTTAGCCCTCAAGTGATACAGCCCATAACAGAAGTCCGACACGTAGTGAAATTTGGCTTATGTTTAACCCAAAAGACGATCCACTCGACATCAGACTCGAACCCGCTTTCATGTGTATCTTTGGCTCGAGTACGGGCTCGATTCGACACTCAAGTGTATGGGATACTCAACCTTGGGTTCGAGTTGAGACTCGAGTGTATGGCAGACTCAACCTTGTGCTTGAGTCAACACTCGAGTGTACGACGGAATCGACCTCGGGCTCAAGTCAACACTCGAGTGTATGGCAGAATCGACCTCTAGCTCAAGCTTCCCATCCTAGTCTGTTATATCTGCTCTACCCTTTGCTTTCATTTGTGTCCCTAACCTCCACATTGTCTAGAGTACTCTTATCCTTGCTCTTTAAGTACCTAAAATCTACTTCAATGCAATGTATGTGTTGTGCAAAATACAAAATGTGCGGATGAAGGTATTTGGACTTTAAAATCATGAAAAATATAGTAGATATGTATGGTGGAAGGCTGAATGAGATTCCTAAAACATGCTAAAATCCATACATATCATCTAACAACAGCAGAATTAGAAGCATAAACAAATGAAACGGCAACTGAATCTTGATGTTGTAGGAAAACTACTTCACACGTGATCATTTGAAGTGATTTAAAGATTATTGTTACTTGAAGAGATGGATGCCAAACGATCCAAATTCTTTCTAAAGCTGAAAACCCATAATTGTCCTAATAAAGCCAACCAGGACAAACATTCGAAATAAACTTGCTACATTTTGGCTGCATAACTCTAGTTTCCAAAATAGTACTCAAAAAAGGCTTACATCAACTCCAATGCTAAGAACCTCTAATGAGGGTTCTTAGATTATTTTAATTGCAAATAATGACTTAAAAACCTCTAATGAGGTTATTAAGTTTTGTGGGGTTCCAATGGTAGAACCCCACACAAAGTTCTTAAAATTTTACAAAAAAAAATTACAACTAATGTTAAATATGAATAGAATTACAAAATTTGTGCTTTGTTAATACAATGTAAAATGAATCAAAGTTACATAATGTGTGTAAAATGAACACAAAATGTCAAATTTTTGTGTCTTTTGTTAACAATGTTTTTTGGTTAATGCATTGTGTATAACGATTAATGCTTGTGACTTCATAATTTGTAACAAGAACACAAAATTAAACACAAGATCAAATTCATTGTAATGTTACAACACATGTATTACAAAACACAGACACAACAAGGTTTTATAACACAGACACAACATAGTTACTAAACACAGACACAACATTGTTACAAAACATGGTTATAAAAACACAGACACAAAATGGTTGAACTCCATTCAACATGTCGGTAATGAGTTTTTTTTTTTAGAGCCATTTCCATATCAGATAATGGCTCTCTTTTTGCCAAAAGACTGTCCAACATGTTGTGTTTAGACATCATTTCCTTCATGGTTAAATCCTTATGTTTGATCTTCCACATTTCCCAAAACTCTAAGAGAGTATTTACTTGTGCTGCCTTGTTCATTGTCTTTTTAGACTTGGCTTTTGAAGCCTTAACACCATGAGGTCGAGTTTGATCATCTTCACTGCTAATTGAGGCAGAAGTTGAAGACTGCGTCGAACCCTCATTAGTCTTCCTTCTCTTTGACATTCCATTGTTTTCTTTTTGGCACCATTTTTATCATGTCGAAGTTCTCTCCAATCATGCTCGAGAGTAAACTTTTGCTTATGATCATTGAAGAAAATCTGATGAGCAAACTTCATAACATCATTCTCATTTTGACCACTACATTTCTAAGATGATGCATCATCAAAGCACCCCACAGATTTGCAGACACTATCATTAATCTTCGACCACCTTTGCTTACAGTGGCTTTGCTCCCTCTTTTGCAGACCCGCAACTTTAGGACTTGCAACAAAATAAGTTGCAATCCTCTTCCAAAAGGCTTCAACTTTATAGAATCCATCTATGAGTGTTTGAAGTAGAAGACGGAAGTAGAAGAAAGAAGAAGCAGATAAAAGACAGAAGAAGAATTAGAAGAAGACAGAAGAAGAAAACAGAAGAAATAGACTGAAGAATGGAGATAAAAGAAGAAGAAGAAGTAGACAAAAGACAGAAGTATAAGCAGACAGAAGAAGAAAACAGAAGAAACAGACAGAAGATATAAGAAGTAGACGCAAACTGAAGACAAAAGAAGAAGAAGAAGCAGACAAATAAAGTATAAGCAAGAAGAAGAATGAAGACAGAAGAAGAAGCAGACATAATGAAGAATGACAAAAAAAAATAAGCAGATAGAATCCATTCTACGAGGTTTGGCATTCAATGTGAACCTAATCTACATCTACTTCACATTGAAAGTCATTTACTCACAACACAAAGATGTGATCTAATCACAAAGATGTGCATTTGTACCACATATCCTCAATTATACAAAGAAACAAACACATATGTTAGCAAAACTTAGCAAATTTCATATAGAAATATACAAATACATAGAAGATTTGAAGCTAAAACCGTTAATATACAACTAATACTAACTCTAATCACTTATGTAATTATAATACAAAACACTAAATTTTTGGAAACTCAAAAATCCTAATTTCGACGAACCCTAATTTCGAAACCCAAACACCCTAATCTCATAAATCAAACACCATAACTACAAATAGGTCGAAAATGTACTTAGATGGTTGGAGAGAAGAAATCCCAAGAAATATAGTGAAGCTTCTCCGCCAAATCACCACTGATTTTGGTGAAACTTCACGGCCAAATCGAAGGTGATGGTTCTGATGATGCTCTGAGCCATTGAGATGAAGAAGAGGAAGAGAAGAGTAATTTGAGATATGAGAGAAGTGGAGGAAATGGATGAAATTGCCGAAATCGCCAAAGAGAGAAGAGGAGGAAGAGAAGAAAGTTGAAGAAATGAGAGAAGCCGCGACCCTTCTCTTTTTTTTGGCCAAAAAGCCTCGCCCAATCCCCAACCGACACGTAGGAGTCTCTTAAGAAACTCTTAAAACTCTTCATTAAGAACCGTTTCTTACCATTAAAATATGTTTTGCTTAATTTTTTTTTTAATTTCATTAAGATCCCCTCAATGGAGCATGTCTTAGTACTTGGAAGCCAATATTTAAAACTGCATCGGTGTTAGAACTTGTTAATGCCGCAAACATTCCAACAAAACATATTTTCCTTCATTTATAAGATTAAAGGAGGGCATTGCCTTGGTTTCTCATGCTCTGTCGTTAAGGCAACACTTTTTTAAACTGATAGTCTTTACATGTATCATCCCCTCCCGAATAGCTTCATGGGTTTGATGATTGAGTGTCCGAAGAATCAGGTTCAACTGTATAACAATCCACAAATAATGATTTCTAAACATTAGAAAGAACTTCTAGAGGGGCCTCCGGAGGAGTAGCCAGAGAGGTATAATGTTTGGGGACCGCCACCCATTGCTACTTAGGAGTAGAAGATCCAGCAACAACTGTCTTGATTGGGGAAAGTGGAGGTGACGGTAAAGTCACCGGGATAGCACCATTTGTAACCAAAGAGGGAACTAAGGGAAAGGGAAAAGACTTACTCGCCGAAGGACACACACCCATAATGTGTAATTAGAGCTGTTACCGGAGTAGTCACTAACGAGCTACTCGATTTCTTTACTCGAGGACATGTATGGAGTGAGAGTTTGAAAGAGTTGCAAGGGACACCGCCGAGTGGAATGGCCCACCTCTTTACAAAGAGAACAAACCAGATGCATCAATGGGCTGGAGAGTAAAACCCGTTTGAATACACCAAAGTAGAATTTGATTTTACTGCCAAAGGCAGAGGGACGCGCAGATCAATTACTATGAAGACTTTGGCTACTTCAATATTTACTTTACTTATGGTCTGCGGATGGAGATATCAAGGTTTCCCAACAACACTTGCAATCTTGGATAGTCCAGTTTCATTGAAGAATGAGAAAGGAACATTCTGAAGTTCAAGCCAAATTGGTGTTGCACTAAGCTCAAGCTTTTCAGGTGTAAAACCTGGTTCCCACCGGTCAATGAACATAGTATGACCTTCTATGTTCCATAATCGCTGAGCTATGTCCTTGTGCCTAGTACACGCATTTGGTATCCTGAAGAGAAGGAGAAACCTTTCATTTTGGAAACTGAGATATCTCGATGTTGCTTACTCCAAATATCGTATACTATGGCGTGAATTGTGCCCTGAGAAGGAGGATCCTAATATAGTTAAACGATAATAAAAGGTTCTTATTCCTTTTTATGTTTCTCAATCACTGAGTTTGGAATCTTTACACATGCTTCACCAGATGGAAGAATGTAAGCTTTACCCTTGCTCTTTAATGTCATTGAGGAAGGTTTGAACATGTTTGTTCAATCACTTTCAGGCTACAGAGCAGCTGTGACAACAATTTTACAATTTTACCATCAACATATTTTGAGGTCACATGCAACAGAGCAGCTGTGACAGCGGTTGTGGTGGTCTCAAAGGTTGATGTTGGTTTTACAGCAACTAGCAAATCTGAAATTTCAGAAACCCTAACATTATCGTCAAGAGAGATAATCAGGATTTCAGCGATGGATTGGGTAATACTCGATAAATTAATACTTTATAAATTAATAACCTCTATAAATTAATAAAATTCTCTGGTCTCAAGTCGGGCTAGTGTAAAATTTGATCAAATTTAATAAATTAATAAGATAATAATTAATTTGAAACTCCTATGTAAAAATATAGTCCCAATAATATCATAAATTAATAATTATAAATATTAGGCCTATATAATTATTCTTAAGATAATTTAGTAAAATATGATTGTAGTGTTGTTTGTCTTTTTTGAAGTTGAAATCTCGATGGACCTTATCTCTAATTTTTCATATTGCTTTTAAATCTTCTGATTTTGTCTTTTCGATCTGTATCCAAAAAATTTAAAGAGTTACAGATGCGACGATTGCTTCATGACGTGTATCTGGTTCCAAAACTTCATTATCATCTTCGACTTCTTCACCATCATTAATTACGGAAGCCATAATTTCTTCTAAAGCCTGAAATTGTGAACATGTATCATTTTCACCCGGATAGTCAAGTAGACTATTAAGATCCATTTTATTTCAATAAACAAGATTATTAATCAAACCTTCCACTTCATAAATAAAATTATCACAAGTTGATCCATCTTCTGAAATTCCTGATAAAACTTCCTTTGAACGAATTTTGCAGTGTCGAAAACAATTTGCTATTTTCTCATGACGAACATTAATTGTCCAAGCCGATACTAGAAAATTGATAGCATTCAAAACAATGATCTTACTTGGATTCGGCTGTCCCAACTCGTAACCTTCTAAAATCTCACAGTAAAGTCTCCTTTCTTCGGCAATGCATCTTAAAGGCTCTTATTATTCTAGCATCACAAGGTTAGATGTTTGATGTCATGTTGGGTGGTAAGAAAAATAGCTCAACATTACGTATTCCTTTCAATATTACGCGCATGTGATGGTCAATTATCTACCACTAACAAAACTCTTCTATAATGCATGATCTGATCAAACCAACGAACATATTCTTCAAAAATCATACATGTCACCCAAGCTCTTTTGTTAGCACGATAATGACAATTCAAAATATTCATGTTCATATTCTTGTAACAAAGTGACTTTACAAATTTTCCAATGATCCATAATGGAATTTTCTGAGACCCATCTTCATTGTAACAAATAACAATTGTTAGTCTTTCTTTGTCTTGCTTTTTTCCTTCAAGTTGTTCTGTAGCAAGAGAATGATCAACTGTAATCTGTAAGAAAACCACTTTCATCCATATTAAAAAATCTTTCATAGAGAACTTATTTATTTTTTCCCTTATAGCTTCTAGTTTCTTCTCCATGTCTTGCACATCGACTAAACTACTTTCTCCAAAACGACAAAAAGATTTGATACCATGTTGTAACTTGAATTTTACAAGCCAACCTTGAGAAAATTGGTGTTCCACATCATCTTGAGGGTAGATAAGTTTCATTGCCTCTTTTGCCTTCTCTAAAATTAGTTTTCTCGTCATATTCACTCGGTCTTGATATTGGAGAACCCACTCAAAAAGAACTTTTTCCATTTCTGGATATTATTTCTGGTTTCTAGAGTTTTAGAAAGATATTTAGCTGATCGTTTGAATGTGTTTGAGTACCTTGACTAAATTTTAAATGAAAATTTTCTTCAAACCACAATTTCAGATCTTTTTGAGTGCATGTGATATGGTCTCTTTTGTACTCACATAACTCTTTTCGTATTTGATATGTCATGGTTGACTTCGTAACACCTTTAAGGTGAAAAGTCATTGATAGGATGTGTGTTAAGAAAAGATGTAAGAATGAAAATCCTATCAAAGCACATTAATATATATAAGAAACCATAGATTAAAAAATGGAAGTCAAAAAAATAAAGGAATATCAACATATACGTATAAATTATAAAATATATGTTGATATTCCATTTTTCTATTTAACATATATGAAAAAATAAAAAATGGAATGTCAACATATTTTTGTATAAGATATGTAAAGATCAAAATAAATGGAAGTTTAAACAAAGAAATGTAATAATATATGCCATAAAGAAACTTTCGCATTTTACATTTCCGAATATTTGTATTACAGATACCTCTCTAAATTAATGATTTTTCAAAGTCCTAATATTATTAATTTATAGAGGTTTAACTGTAATAAACAATTATTTTTATATAATGTTTTTGAAAGTAAAATAATAAGTACTTGTGTTTTTATAACTATATATTCTTTACATTTGAAAGGACCAAAACTTCCACACTAGTGAAGATCTCGCATCATCCAAACAAGTGTAAAGTCAGCTAATCCAAAAATAGTGTTACAAGTTTTGTATGAAAATCGAACGTGAGCTGTCATGATACTTAGGTTATCGTTCATATACCCGACCACCACCACTAAACTATAAAACTCTGTTACATAAAATTTGATTTTCTAACTAATGCACATAAATTAAAAAAACCCATCAATCCTTAATCATTTTATATTTTTTCTTTATTTCAATTAAAAGGATATCTATAATTAATGAGAAAGTATTCTTTAAAATTAGAGTTGTATTGGTCGTTTCTCCGTAAATTCTTTAATTTTGGTCTTTTAGTGAACATTGAAAACATAAATTCAAGTAATGTAAAAGAGAAAATTAATTTTTTAGAAACAAAGAAAAACTCCAAAAAGTCAAAAGTTATTGTAATAGAGGTAGTATACTTTTTCTTCATAGGACTTGATCCTAAGACCTCCAATATATTAAGCACATAAAAAGCAGTAGATTATAAGCCTTTTGGCTGCCTGTATATTTTTATACTATATAAATCTGTAATAAAATACTTGAAGAAAATGATGTTATTGATGTAAATGTTACAAAAGTAAAGAAAAGGTCAGACCTCCAAAAATAAAGATGTAAAATAAAAGTATTGAAAAAATGAGCATAAGTTATAGTGTAATTAAGGAATAACTGAATATTAAAATAATTTGATTGTAAAGATTGAAATTAGTTGCTTGGGCTTGGAAGACCCATGCAGGAAAGCCTAGGAGAGACACGAATGTTTCCGCTTGGTCTTGGGGAAGGTATTGGTCCAAATAATCCCATTTTTCCGTTGACCACACGAGGAGAAAGGTTAACTTGTTCAAGCGCTCGCGTCTGCAGGTCTATTGGGTAGTCCCGCATACACCCGATCCTAGGACCGTTTCCAGTACTCCACTTGCACGAAATGCGTGTATGTTCCATGCACTTTGTCGCCGTTGGATCAACTTTGATACTTATGGTTTTATCTGAACCGTCCAATTTCAACTTCGACGGCTTAGTGCTTCCATCAGTTGAAACCATATGATTATCCTCATCAATCGCACTCATCTACAACATTTAAATTATGAAATAAATAAGAAACTTTCAAAAATTTCCAACAAACAGATTTTTTTAATATATGATCTTTGGTTACCTTGACATTAGTAAGATCAACGTGATTTTCCCTTAAGAAACCGATAAATTCTCTGAAATTTTCTTCAGTGGGAAGATAATGACCACTGTACGGCCACACAGCTTTTACAACTCCGTCGTGTATAACAATTCTACCGGCCGCAGTAATAGCGGCGCCGGAAAGAAAACTCGAATGTTGAAACCGACCTTTGTACTTCTGACCAATGTACAATGTTCTAGTCGTGCTCAAGACGAAGATCCATTTTGTTCCTTCAATAGTTTGTACTAGGTTCTTGTTTTGTCTGTTGACTAATCTTCCATTTTCTACGACCACTTCGTACACTTGTCTCTCTTTCTGTTGACCAAGTTGAACCAAAATTAATACTACTATTATAGTATAAAATAATTTAAAAATAACCGGAATTAACCAAATAACATATAGACATACCGGACCAAGGTAAGTGATGCATTGACGTTGAAGAAGGGTTCTTGGACACTTGATTAGATTTACTTCCTTGCCATCTCCAATATCTAACCTTTGGTATCATTCAAAAGTTCAACTCGATTTGGTAATTTATAGAGTTTTTAAATAGAAGATTTGACTAAAGCTTTGTAATTTACCAGAAGAAAAAAGGTTGATTACTCTCGCTTTCTGACCAAACATCATAATACAAGTGTAGATTATGCCCGTACCTATGACGTGGGTCAATCTGTCAAAATGGATTAAATATTAGTATACATCAAAGTGATAGTATTAGATTATAATAAATTAAAGCCCAAACTTACGGCTTCTAACCAATGTCGCAATGCTAATTTTTGTGCTTTTTCATCTTTCAACAATCCTTTCCCCACCTATAAAACATAAAGTATCACATTATAGTGTATGAGAATAATTAATGAATTATTATGCTAATTTTTCTGTAGAAATTACCTTGGCTGCTTTTGTTCCAGCTCTTGCCCACCTCGAAACAGCCGACTCTGGTTTGACATTGGTTTTGTTCGGTTCTGACGCTGCCAATTCCAATTCTTTCCACCTAAACCAAAATTAAATTATCAATAGGGATTAAATGTGTAAGACTGAAAGTCATGGGGTTATTTTGTAAGAAATTAAAACTGAACGTACCATAATTCTTCAACAACAACCGCACAATCAGCGAGATTTCTACGCGTTCGATAACTCTTGTAAACCTTTTGTAACGTAACGGCGGCAGCATCAAGCTCCGTCGATGATCTAGGAGACCAAAACGGCGTTGGTGCTGGTACACTTAACGCCGTTAAATTCCCCATTTTGCCTCTGTTTCTTCGTTTCGGAGACGAGCCATCTTCTTCTCCTCCTCTGTGCTCCACCTGAACTAGACTCGTGAACGAGAGACTCCTCTCGAGAATCATGTTATCTGGCTTAGGACCCTTCAAGTTTATTCCTTTTCTCGTTTTGACCCCACTATTTTGATCTCTATAATCATTCCCCTGCTCTACCAAATCTCTGAACGATAAGGTCTTCTCCAAATATGGGGTTTTCAGAATTCTCGGTGTTTCACATTCTTTCTTCAAACTGTTATCTCTTTGTAAGTATCCAACAGACAAAGCCATCTGTAAAAAGTAATGAAGATGAACAAAAAGGAAAATGGTTTTCGGTTTTGAATCCAAAGATCAAGGAAGAGAAGAAGAAGATACTTACACTGTTACGATCTAAAGAACTTTCGTCTGAATGATATGAGAAACAGAAACACCGATTAAAGACAAAAGAACAACTCTGTTTCTGATAATGTCAATTCTTTGCCCATCTGTCGTCTATATATATTTAATATATTGTACTGATAATTAGATTTTTCGTTATAACAAAATTGGGATTGGACCTTAGGATACGCAGTGAAGATTTTTCTTTGAGTCTTAATTCAAAGGTTTTCGTTTTTCTTGGATATAAAACCCCCCAAAAAAATCAAAGTACACGAGCTCTTGATTTTCAATGTTAAATTTAAATTGTAAATAATTTGTATACAAAAACTAACGTGTGGGGCAAATCTTTGAATACGTCGTCGTATTTGGTTATATAAATTGAACTCACAAGTTATATAGTATATATTTTGTTGACAGTTGACACTATCAGGAGTTGCATACACATATATACATACACACTTTACGCACGGCGTTACGTCTGACCGTGTGGGGCATCTTTGAAAACGTCGTCGTTTTGTATTCGGTCAATGGATTCCTTCTATTTCTATTTTTGGATAAACAGTCTAATAAATTATCTCGTTTTTTGCACCTTGAAACAAGCAAAATTTATAAGAACAATCCACATTAATATTTTAATTTTTATTATAATTACATATAATTGTGAAATCAAATCACTGTGTTGGATTAGTCGGCTAAGAGTTGTTTATATTTGAAGATCATTCTGCCTCATTCTTTTTTCACTAGAGAGACCATAAAATTTGTCTTTTATATATTCATTATTTATGTTTGACAAAAAAAATATAGATTATGTATTTATTAATAAAACATGAAGACGTGTGATCAACACATGAAAATTAATCAAATAGATATGGAGCACGTAAGGATTAATCAAAGAGAAGCAGAACACGTAATCAGATAAGACTTAAAGAGCAAGCTATCAGATAGGTTATTGATTCAAATTGGAGATTATCATGAAGTGAGTAAAAAAGATAAGAAGAATATCTTGAGTGAATTTAGGACATGATAAGAGAGATACCTAACTATAAAAGGTTTTGGAAGAAAACTTGTTAGGGGTACCTGAACGATGAAGAAAAACAAAAGCTAGAGAAAAACTCGAGGCTTGAAGGTTTTTTGATAGTATAGATTTTGGTTTTACACAAGAGAGAAATTTTGTAAGAAAACTTCTTCTTTAATAAAATATATTGAGTATTTTTGGTATTCATCGTTTTAGTGTGCAAATTATACACTTTCAATTGGTATCAGAGCACTGTTCGCCGAATATTTGTAGTAACTTACATGTGTGGGTCTTGGGAAGAGATGGATAATCCACATCTTATTGCTGTGACTAAACCAATGAAGTTGGATCCAGACAACTATGGTTATTGGAAGATTCAGATGATGCAAGTTATCAAATGTCACATGAAGCTCTTGTGCTGGGAAAGACATATAAAGACAAAAAATTGGTCAAGAAGTTTCTTCAATGTCTTCCACATAAATTTCATGGACATAGATCTGCAATCGAAGTAACACATGATGTGGATGATCTAAAGTTTAATCATGTTGTTGGAATGATGCAAGCGTATGAACTACAAATGAGTAAGAAGGAACAAGTGAATAAAGGTAAAAACATAGCTTTGATATTTGAAGAAGATTCAAAAAGAAAAATTCCAAGTGAAGATCTGGAAGAAAAATTAAGTATGATCGTCAAGCGGTTTCTTCGAAAATCTTAAAGGGGACAAAGAAAGGAATTTCACACGTCAGCTTGATCTGTGACATATAAGGATCAAAGTAAATCAGATAAACAATGTCTTAGATTTCAAGGATTTGGTCGTTTTAAGGCTTCATGCGCAACTGCTAAAAAAAGATGGTTGTTCAGTGTTATGAATGCAAAGGATATGGTCATACAAAACCAGAATGCACTTGAAAACAAAGTGTGAAGACAGTTGTAACATCATGGAGCGATAGTGAAAGTGAT
This sequence comes from Lepidium sativum, assembly GCA_023374145.1. Lineage (NCBI taxonomy): Eukaryota > Viridiplantae > Streptophyta > Magnoliopsida > Brassicales > Brassicaceae > Lepidium > Lepidium sativum. The sequence continues at coordinate 5,282 of JAKUCM010009792.1, read as the reverse complement.
GAAGAAGAAGAACCGAATATTATGAATAATTTTATGGCTTGTTTGGGCATTGTTGAGATCGATAATATCGAAGATGACGTTCTACATGAAGATCACTTTCAAAAAGAAGTTGTTGATGAAAGCAAAATTCTATCTGAGGCTGAGGTTGATGAGGAATTAGAAATGTCACAAGAGTGTCAGATGGAGATTCTGGTTTCATCACTTTATGAAACAAGAGAAGATAATAAACACCTCAAAGACCAAAAACAGAGAGCTGAGTTGTTGCAACAACAAGCCGAGAAAGAGCTATTGGAAATCAAGGACAAGAATATTGGTCTGGAACGACAATTGGATGAACATTTAAAGCAGATCAAGATGTTGACAAAAGGAACTAATGATTTGGATTACCTTTTGACTGTTGGACGTACTGAAAAGGAAATCATGGTCTAGGGTATCAAGGTATAAAATATGGAATTATGAAATTTGTCAAAGCATCAACCAGTGTGCAAGATGATGTGAAGCGTTATAATAGACAAAATCATCATATCTCTGATATTGACCGAGAATATCAACAAAAATCGCAGTGCTTTGGAGTTCATAGAAGTATGTAGGATGAGTGTTGGTATTGTGGAAAGAGTGGTCATATGCGATATTAGTGTTATCAACTTCAGTCAAAGGTTCAACAACAAAAGTTTACTTTCAACGGAAGAAACAAGAATTAGATTTGGGTCAAGAAATTGGACTTGTACTGTAGAGTTGCTTTTACAGTCGGAAAAGAAAAGTCTGAAACAAGAAAAAGTGATTGGTATTTCAATAGTGTTTGTTCGCGGCATATGACAGGAAATAAAAAATGTCTTCAGGGACTTAATGATAAGTCAGCTAGGAGAGTAACTTTCAGTGATGGAGCCAAAGGAAAGGTTAAAGGCAAAGGAGATACGAGAAGTATAACCAAACCAAAACTCTCGGATGTGTACCTGGTTGATGGATTGAAGGCTAATCTGATCAGTATTAGCCAATTATGTGATTAAGGCTTACGAGTATGTTTACCAGCTCAGACTGTCAGGCATTTGATTCTAATTGTAACGTAAAGCTAGAAGGAATTCGCTTAGGCAATGATTGTTATCTATGGGTTCCTGGTGCAAAATGTATGAGTTCTAAGGATGACAATGATGTCCAAATATGGCACCAATGACTTGGTGATATGAAAATTAGAACAATGACAAAGATTGTAAACAAAGAGATTGTCTGAGGCTTACCTAAGATAGAAGGGGATCAGTCGGTTGTCTGCGGACCATGTACTATGGGAAAACAAGTTAAAACTCAACATAAGTTTGTACCTGATATTAAGACTAAATCATTGTTAGAGTTGGTTCATATGGATTTAATGGGACCAATTCATGTTGAAAGCATAACTGGAAAACAGTACATCTTTGTGATAGTAGAGGACTACAATCGTTATACTTGGGTATAGTTCCTTCGTGAGAAGAGTGAAACATTGGACAATTTCAAAATCTTGGTGTTGCAACTAAAGAATGAAAAGAGAGATATTAAGGCGATAAGGAGTGATGGTGTAGTTGAGCGCAAGAACAAAACATTACAAGAAATAGCTAGAGCAATGTTGTATGGAAGTAATGCTCCAAAATATTTCTGGGCAAAAGTCATTAATACAACATGTTATATTATCAACTATGTATACATGCACAAAGGAACATCGAAGACATTTTATGAACTATGGAAAGGAAATACACCTACTATGCATTATTTTCATGTCTTTGGATGCATCTGCAATATTCTTAATGACAAGGATCAACTTGGAAAATTTGATTCACGCTGTGATGAAGAGATGTTCCTTAGGTACTCCGAATCAAGTAACGCATATTGTGTTTATAATCGGCGTTCCTTAACAGTTCAAGAAACTGTAAATGTTGTGTTTGATGATGCATCTACAACGCGCCTTACAGTTGAACAACAAAGTGAGAGTGATGGGTTGCAGTCACATGTTGTTTATCAGAAGTATGATTCTGTTCAGCTTCCTGAGATGTCTCCTCAAGTACATCGGAATCACTCATCTGCAGAAGTTAGCAGCAAGATTTAGGGGGGAAGAATTATTGAAGGAAGAAAAATTAATTTTAAAGAGTGTGTTGGACATGTTGCATTCGTTGCGTTCATAGCACAAAGAAAGGAATTGATAAAATTAATTGAGTGTGTGTGTGTTTTATGTCCAAGATAGAACCCAAAACATACAAGGAGGCGTTAATGGCATTATTGGATGAGTTTTGGATTGCGTATATGCAAGAAGAACTGGGAAACTTCACCAGACTGAATGTTTGGAATGCCGTTACACGACCAAAAGGAGTCAATGTTGTAGGCACCAAGTGGATTTTCAAGAATAAAATTTTTGTGATAAACAAGTCTTGTTTGGTAGCACAAGGATACTCACAGGTGGAAGGAGTTGATTTTGATGAGACATTCGCTCTGATTGCTCGTTTGGAGTCAATCAGACTTCTGTTTGTAATGGCTTGTATGCGATTCAAGTTGTTTCATATGGACATGAAGAGTGCATTTCTGAACAGTTATTTAGAAGAGGATGTGTACGCCGAACAACCAAAGGGGTTTGAAGATCCGCAACATCCTGATTATAGTTACAAACTGAACAAGGCTCTGTATGGTTTGACACATGCACCACAAGCTTGGTACGAACGTTTAGTAACATTCCTGATAGATAATAGATATGAACGTAAGAGTGTGGATAAGACTTTATTCACACTGAATAGTTAGGAGGGTTCATTGTGGTTCAGATTTATGTCGATGATATTGTGTTCACCTCAACCAGTCAAGTTTTGGTGAAGCAATTTTTTGAAGTAATGAAGAGAGAGTTTAAGATGAATATGAATGGTGAACTCACATATTTTCTCGGTCTCCAAGTAAAACAAACAGAAGATGGTATCTTTGTGAATCAAAACACTTATGCTAAGAATTTTATTTAGCGGTTTGGATTGGAGAATAACATAGCTGCAAAAATACCAATGAATATCAATGAGAAGTTGTCTAAGGATGATGCAGGAAAATTGGTGGATACTACAGCTTATAGAAGTCTGATTAGAGGGTTGTTGTATCTTACAACGATTCGACCAGATTTTAGTTTCTTAGTGAGAGTGCGTGCACAATATCAAGCTAATCCAAAAGAGATTCATCTGAATGCAGCTAAGCACATTCTAAAATATGTGAATAGGACAAAGAACCTTAGAATTCAGTATACACGTGATACTATCAGAAGTCTGACAGGTTATTGTGATGTTGATTAGATTGGGTGATTGGATGATCGAAAGAGCACAAGTGGTGATTGTTTCTTCATGGGAAACAATCTTAATGCATGGTTGAGTAACAAACAAAACTGTGTTTCACTATCAACTGCTGAAGTAGAGTACATTGTTATGGGTAGTTGCTCCACTCAACTTTTGTGGATGAAACAGTTGTGTGCTGAATATGCAATTATGCATTTGTTTGTTACTTGTTTTTGAGCTTTTGCAGACCCATTAAATAGGTACACGTGAATCTAGGTGCATGCAACGAGTGTGGTTCAAATCATTTAGTGTGTTGCCATTTTTCAAGAAATAATCAACTCAAGTACTTGTTGAAGTCAAAGAGTCTATGCACTTTGTAGCTTAAAGAAACAAGAATCTTGGTTGATTCAGCGAAACAACCTGAAAACAGAAAAAGATGGAACAATCTTCTGTGTTTGACGAAGCAAAGTTCACATCTACAGATGCATACTCAAGGTACCAATAGCGTTCTCGCAATTCTGATAGGTTCATTAACGAGCGCCAACTTGAGAATAGGGATGGTGATGCCATTAGTGGGTTCATTATTGAAGTTGTTCTGGTTAAAACAATCATGAATGTGATTGATTATGATCCTAGTGTAGTTTGGGAATTCTGGAAAAATCTGTCATCTGCTAACAATGAACAAGGTATCCTTAAGGTGTTGCTTAAAGGTTATCTCTATGAGTTTTCTTCACAAAAGATCAATGTTTTTCTGGGTCTTGATAATGTGGATGCAAGGATAACCCGTAAACATATGGGTGGTGTAATGGCTGATGAGCCAACTGGGTAACTGATCAGAAGGTTGCCAAATGGAGTGATTTGGGTTCCAAGATAAGTGCTTTTACTCCTCTGTACAAGGAATTGTACAAGATCTGTTGCAGCAACTGAATTCCATTTCAAAATGAGATTTATCTGAAGAAGGATTGGGTTGAGCCCTTGTATCAAACTCTGCACAAAGTTTTGTTTGATCTTGGTCGCTTGATTTATGACAGAGTGATGGAAGTGTATGGTCAATTGGACTCAAATTTATATCTTCTTTTCTCATCTCTGCTAGTTCGCTTTCTGCAAGAGCGACATGATATTCCTATGGATCCAGCTTTTCACGCCATACAGAAGAAGTCGGTTCTCCACAAATTTAAGTCTGAGATCAGTCCTTCAACTTCATCACAAGTCCCAGATCGTTATCTGAAAGCATTTCAGGCCATTATAAACATTTTTTAGGAAGTTCTTTACTATTTTGATTCTTTTGTTTTTGACTGAGGTTTTGTTCCCAATCAGGGGGAGAATGATGGTGGTCGGATATGTCTCTGATTATGGGGGAGTTAAGAATGAGTTTAAAATAGTATTTTCGTCATCAATGGCATTTCTTTTGGTACTTATGTTTGGTGAAACAAATGCTTGGAGAACAAATTCAGTCAAAAAGAGAGAAACAGAAGACGTGTGATCAACAATGTGAAGACTAATCAAAGAGATGCGGAGCCCGTGAGGATTAATCAAGGAGAAGCAGAGCACGTGATCAGATAAGACTTATAGAGCAAGCTATTGGATAAGCTATTAATTCAAATTGGAGATTATCATGAAGTGGTTACAAGAGATAAAAAGAGTATCTTGAGTAAATCTAGGAGATGATAAGAGAGACACCTAACTATAAAAGGTTTTGGAAGAAAACTTGTTAGGGGTACCTAAACGATGAAGAAAAACAAAAGATAGAGAAAAACTTGAGGGTTGAAGGCTTTTGATAATATAAATTTTAGTTTTACACAAGAGAGAAATTTTGTAAGAAATTTGTTTCTTTAATAAAATCTATTAAATATTTTTGGTATTCATCGTTTTCGTGCGTGGATTATACGCTTTCAAAACATTAGTTTCAATTTCGCTAGATTGAAATTTAAATAGTATAAGGTTATGGTTTGCAATATAACTTCATGTTTTTATTTGTATAATGCTAATATATAGAATCTAAGAACTTTACATCAATAA
>JAKUCM010009791.1:0-14605 GCA_023374145.1 Lepidium sativum | reverse complement strand
AGTACTCGGAGAAGCTTTTCAAACAAGGTCTACCGGTGATGAAGAACCGATGCATCAACCATTACTACAATCTTAAAAACATTAGTAATATGATCAAGGGTATTGGTGAGGATGCATACGTACATATAAATGAGAACTCTTGCCTAGGCATTTTTGTGAAGCTCGCAGACTTTGACTACACATTTACATGGAGGCATATACAGTATTTGTTGATGCATCAACTACTGATTAAAAATAAGTATGAGATGTGGGTGTTATTTGAGTCTCGGCCTACGAGGTTTTCTCTACACGATTTTGCGGAAAAAAGAGTAAAAACAGAAGGAAGAGATCAAACATAAGGACCAAAAACAGAAGGTCGAGGACAAAAAAACAGAAGAAAGAAGAGAAGAGACAGAAGAAAGAGATTATTAACTCCACTAGCTTGAAGGATGTGGTGAGAGTCGTTAAAAAGAAAAACAGAAGGCATATGAGTCAAGTGCATTGCTTGACACTCTTAGAGGTTTGACCAAAGCCTTCGAAGGGATGAGACATGATCACAGTGTGTTTGCTGAATGTTTATATCATCTGGAGGAGACTAGTCTGGAAACCAGGGCAGACATGTCAATGTTTGCTAACTGTGTATTTAGGTTAAAGCGTAACACCTTAGATAATACAGCCATGCTTGAGAGAATTCTTAGGCTGGAAGAGACCAGGGCGTAACCACATGTTTATAGCCTGGAGAACAAAAAGGCTGAGAATTGGGATGGGGGTGGAGGTCAGACAGCTCCACCACATCAAACTCCTGAACCTGTGAATCGCGAAGAAGACATAGAAGGCGATACAGAGAATGACCTTAAAGATGTGGATCTTAAATCGGTACATAAGGCTCTATTTGAATGAGACTTACTCTGATTGATTTACCCTATGTACAAACATTGAATTGTTAACATTACATACATATTTGTGCTCTTATAAACATAAAGTTATGGGTTTTTAACTTTGGTAGAGCTTATATATGGTTTGGTCGAGATATGTATAGCTCTACTAAACAATTTTTGTGATCAATACATCTCTACCAAACGTTAAAAATGAACTCTACCACTATTATCAACTCTACCAACTGTCAAACTAACATAGTAGAGTTACTCTTCACATACACCTCTTTGGGAGCAGCATAGCTTGGTGGACTCGGACTCGGATAAAAGACCATAGGTGATCTAACTCTATCATAGAAGAATTAACTCTACCAATTGAAAAACTATAGGTGATATAAATCTACCACAAAATAAATAAATCTACCATTTGAAAGATGATGTTAACTCTACTAAATAAGTATGAAGTCTTCTACAAGAGTTAACTATACTATTCAAGAATGAAAGCTTTCACGACATGTACGAGCACTGTGACCTAGATGCTTACATTTAGAACAAGCTTAAACTTTTCTTGGACATTTAGCAGGTTGTGAATACTCGAACCAGCTCTTTATCCTCGATTTCTTCGGCCTCCCTGATTGTTGACGCACGTGTGGTGGATTACACACCGTACGGCTTGCAGCATCTCTAGGAAAGATACTACCAGAGTATGTGTTGTACAGGAAGGTCGTGTGATAACATGGATGCATAAGTTCAATTGTCAGCCTTCTCCAAGCCTCAGCAACAACAATGACATGCACACCAGGAATTTTTTTGACGTTATACCGCTTGCCGGAACACGTCTTCTTAGTTAAATTGACTAAATAAGAAGATTCAGGTCGTGTAATAACAACCTTGTGTTCGTTTATGTCCTGCACATTGTACTATCTAGCTTCATCGACCCTTGTCTGTCATTTAACAAATAAGATGTTAACTCTACTACGAAGGAACTAACTCTAAAGGCTGCGTTAACTCTACTATGAAGAAACTAACTCTACTAAAGGTAGTGTTAACTCTATTACGAATGGATAAACGGAAGTGCTAACTCTACTACACGAGTGTTAACTCTACCTTTAGGAGCTTCTTACAGATGTTGTTATAACAGTAGACGTGAGAGTGGTCTTCGTCTTCCTCTTCGCGAACCAACATGTTAACATCGCCCTAATTGCATCTACAAGCTGCACAATGGGGAAAATTATTGCCTCTAATAACGCACGTCAGCTTTTATGAAGTACGCATGAAGTTTTGGATCTAATGCCTGAATTTGAGCAAGTATAGTTTTGAACTCATTGACCCTAAAAGTAGTGGCAGCTTTCTTGAACAACTTCAAGGGCTCGCCACCTCTAAATTTCGACAAAATATTCTTACGTAGGTGGTAGGTGCAAATACCCTCAGAAGAAAGTGGGTACACATTCTTTATGGCTTTAGCAATGGATTTGTGCATATCTTATATGATGGCAAGTTCTCTGTCATCAGGGATCACACAGTTGAGCTGTCTAAAAACCCATTCCCAAGATTCGTCATTCTCGGTATCAACCACACCGAAATCCAGAGGAAATATGTTGAAGTTACCGTCTTGCATGGTAGCAGTAGTAGAGTACCGTTATACTTCTCTTGCAAAAATGTACCATCATCAACAACAACCTTCCTCATATACGAAAGACCCCTAATACTTGCATCGAAGGCGATGAATAGAAACTTAAACCTGTCTTGCCCGTCTACTTCGAGCTTTATTAGGGTTCCAGAAGTTTGCTCTTCTAATAGCAAACAAGTACGACGAAAGTTCTTGGAAACTACTTTTATAATTTCCTGTAACTAGGGCTCGTTTTTGGCTTAGAGTACGGTGTGCTTTCCAATACTTCATCTGCATATATTATAGTTCTGACGATGTCAACTCTACTACGAAGGAAGATTAACTCTACTATGAGGAATTTAACTCTACCACAAGGCGTTTAACTCTAATACTTCCACATTAACTCTACTGCGTATTTTTAACTCTACTATACCGATATTTAACTCTACTACAAGGAAGATTAACTCCACCATGGCGTAAAATTAAGTTTGTACAATTAGCCTGAATTGCTTGTTCATTGAATCAACAACATGTCGAAGAAGAACAGATGGCCCAATTCCACCTACGAATTCCATGCATAACCTTCCTAAGACTTCCGTAGACGCTTGTCGTGCACGACATGATATCTCTGTAACAGAACAACTATGTTCTCCCCTATACTCCAGACAAAGAAACAACCACCGTCATCGAAAGGTGAAGCTCGCACTCTCCACTGACAGCTTGGTACCCAACATTTCACATCCAGCACTGTCTTCGATGAAGCAACAACATCGAAGTTAAACCTCTGTAAGACAGAATCTTTAGCCTCGTCATGAGTTCTTTTTTTGATGAGTATCGTTGCCCAACAACCAATGCTACTGCTCATATTTTTATGTCAAAATACTCAACATTCAAATCCAACCCCATTGTTTTCTCCGAGAGGTTTTTCTTCTCTTCTTCTTTTGATTTTCTACGAACACTGATATAATCTTCATCATTCGAGCTTGGGTCATCCATATCATCGTAGCAATCGAATATGAATTCCACATCTTTGTCCTCAGCATATTCAGTTTCGTTTTTCACATTTTTTTGTATGCGCTCATTCTTTGGTCCGCCTTTACTAAACACCAGATCAACTCTACTAAAAGGGTCATCTCTATTAGACGAAGGATCAACTCTACTAGACGAATGATCTACTCTACTAGACGAAGCATCAACTTTACTAGACGAATGATCAACTCTACTACACCAAGGGTTAAATCTATTATACGAGGCATCATTGTTCTCCCACTTACAATGGAATTTCTCGTCACCATTAAGTTTACCGTTACTACACTGACCTTTTTCAGGGAAACTCGATGAAACACGAGATCTAGTGGAAATTTTGACACATAGACGCATTGATTCTTTACGAAATTTTTTCACAAACACTTGCAATTGTCTTTTGTTACTTACAATTATAAGGGGAGTATCTTGTGGTAGTGAATGAATGACTACATTTGGCATGTAGCTTAGTTTTACCTCATGACATTGTTCATCCAAACCAAAATCGGCATAAACCATCTCTAGAAATTCATCGAGGCTTAAATTTTTGCTAATGCTTATGATCTGACACCCGTATGACTGGTCCATCAAAAAAGTCCATTGACTTTCTTTAAAACTCCAAATCCCACAAACCAAAGTGATGAGATCCATAGATCCAAACAGAAAAAACAAAGAAGCTTGGAAGAAGCAGTACAATGAAGGACCTTGGAAGAAGCAAATGAGCTTCAAGAAAGCTACAATGGCGTCAATTATGGAGGAATCAGTTAGGCGCGCGACAGATGATCTAATAATTGAGGGGTAAATTCGTAATTTAAGTTCTACTACGGAAGTAGGCTAGATTTTCATAATCAATTATACTACAAAGGTTAGTAACTCTACTAAACACACTTTAACTCTATCACTAGTAAAGCTTCTTAACTCTATCATGCACGAATTTTTATCACAACTCAATTATACTACACACACTTAAACTCTTCTCTACTAGTGTAGTAGAGTTGATTAAAGCGAGAAAATTAACTCTACTACAATGGGATTCTAACTCTACTATACACAACTTTTAATTCATGTCAACTCTACTAAACACAACTTAACTCTACTACGTTGCACTCCGTTAGTGTGGTAGAGTTGATTTAAGCGCAAAAATTAACTATACTAAGCTGGAATTCTAACTCTACTATACACTATACACGATTTTTCATTCATGTCAAGTCTACTAAGCACACTTTAACTCTACTACGTTGGAATTCTAACTCTACTATACATGATTTTTAATTCATGTCAACTCCACTAAGCACACATTAACTCCACAACGTTGCACTTTGTTAGTGTGGTAGAGTTGATTAAAGAGCGAAAATCAACTATACTACGCTGAAATTCTAACTCTACTATACACGATTTTTAATTCATGTCAACTCTACTAAGCACGCAGTAACTCTACTATGTTGCACACCGTTAATGTGGTAGAGTTGATCGTTTACGTGAGATATTTCATTAATGACATTTTCGTCAATACATTTTTTTAACTCATTCAAAAAGGACAAAATGATATATATATATATATAGTTAAAAAACACTATTGTAGTAATTTTCAAACATTTACTTTACTTAAATGGCTCTTACCCTAGTGGCTGGCGATAAGTCCACTTAAAGGCAGCTCATTTGCATAGCCAGAGATCGAGTTCCCACGTCTATATTATGTAGGAATTTAGCTATCGGGCCAGCCAATTGTGATTCAATTAATCTACGGTTGACAAAAAAAAAAAAAGTAAATCACCCAAAAAATATTGCGCAAAAGATTTCGAAAAGGAATATTTTTTATTATTTAAAACTGAAAAAGGTTTTGCTCATAACATTGTCAGGGAAACCAGAAAGTGAGTCTACGTACACGTGACTTGACTTTCTTTGAAATTGAAGATCTACAAACGATGCTTTTCCTTTACTCGTTTTATCGCATCCTCCAAGCTTTCGACAACTCATTTATTTATTTATTTATAGTCAAAATCAACTATATTGACTTTATGACTTCAAATAACTTAGGAAGGTTTGTTATGTCTTATCGTCAAGATATTCACCGTAAATCATACGTTTAGTAAAACCTTAATCACTCATCTCTGGAGAGAAAAGACCCCACATTCATTGAATACTTGGATTTAAGTATTTAACAATTACAGATTTCAGATTTAATAGAAGTGATGTTGAAACCATAATGTTGCTATTTGCCCACATGGACCCCTCTTCATTTCTTATCTGTTGTCATAGTTATCTATTTTTATCGATCTTTTTTTTTTTGCTTTGTAAGTGTAAATGGTAACCGCAAATGGCATCTAGTCTAATTGGCAGGCGGTAAGTCCACTTAAAGCAGCACTTTTGCATAATCCGGGATCGAGTCCCCATGCCTACATTATGTAGGAATTTGGCTATTGGGCCGGCCAGTTGTGGCCCAACATAATTTGCCGTTGACAAAAAAAAACAAAATAAATATTTAAAACATCTGAAATAAAATTATATATTTAAAATTTATTATTGTAATTAAATATATATACAGGTAATACCCTAACAAATCCGATATGAACATGAATATAGTATACAGGTAATACCCTAACAAATCGGAACTAATTATATTTTATTTAGTTATTTATTAAGGAATATAATGATTGTGGAATCAAATGTGTAGAATATAGCATTCGAGTGTTGTTATCTATTTTGCAAAAAGAAATGACATGAGACTTAAAATTGAAAATAAGAAGCAAGGCTCATAAAAAAAAATACTCAACAATAATTCCTCAAGATTCTCAAATGTTAACTGGTAAAGAAACTTAAAAAGAAAAGGGAGAAATACAAAAATTCCACTAATTCAGCCATAATCAGTTAGTACCCATAATTACATTCTCGTTTCTCAAATTTAAAGTTTATTTCCTATATTATTTTTTATGGATCAAAGAAACAGAAACTTATTACAAGGACAGAGAAGCAAGAGCAGTGGGATGCTACTACAAATAGAAAGAGTGTAGCATCTAATAATTATTTTGGAGTTGGAATTTGAAAGTGAAGCGAGGAAAGTAGTTTAATCCATAAAACTTAATTACAAGTCATATTTAAAACTAAATCACATGAGATTGAAAGTAAATTAAATAAGAACCTTTTCCAAGAAACACATGAAGACTTTCATGAGCAGATAATGTGACGTCATCTGATATAGTATACGGTGATGTCATAATAGATAAAAGAGCATAAAGCCTTGGTATTGTGGCGTGGGATCCACGCTCCTCTCTTCTCCCCCATTAATTTCCACTCAATTTCGTAAACCAATTGAAATAAGAAAACATCATGCGTATATAAATACATAGAAACCTATGTTTCATTAGAAAAAAGAAAACCAAAACATTTTGATTCTTTAAATCATGGACTCATCACCACCTTCAACCTTTCTTACCACCACAAGCTTAGACCACAGAAAATCATCTTTGATTTCCACTAAATCACCAAAGCAAATGAAGAAAAAGAATAAACAAATTAAAGTTCGTTACATATCAAATCCGATGAGAGTTGAAACTTGCGCTTCCAAGTTCAGAGAGCTTGTTCAAGAACTTACCGGCCAAGACGCCGTTGATCTTCAACCGGACAACGATTATTCCCTCTCTGACGACCACAACACTTCTCCGCCACCGTCTTCTGCGGAGCATCTTATTCCACGTCTTCTTCATCAGGAGCCGTTGGATGATAGACTCGATGAGTATTATGAGCCCTTGGATGGGGATCAGATGTTCTTACATCATTCGTCGGCAGGTTTTTCTGGTTATTTCTCGAATGGGATTTACAATGTCAACGACTTTGGAACCATTGATTCTATGCGATAGTTTTGCAGAGTTTTAGAGGGTTTTCAAAGAGTACATTTATAAATTAATCGATACATAAAGTTAACCAAAAACTGAAGAAGCAGAACACTGATACTTATTTGATTTCGTAGGGTTTGTGATGCGAATTATATGATTTGTTTATTTTGTGATAAGTTATTTAATGGATCTTTATGCTTTACTAATTTGTTTTGTTTGTTCTTTATCTAAATCAATACTTCTGTATGTTTGAACCCTAATGAAATATGTGATAAGTTAGTAACCAAAATTTAAATAGAAACTTGAAAGCATAATTATATATGAAACAGAGAAGTTTCAAGATATCGAGTTCGTAAGTGATTGTTATCATCATTTCATATTGGACAAAGTTCCATGGATGTTTTTGTTGAGTTTTAATCTTAGAGACTTTACAATCTCATCCCGTAATTGACGAGAATTATCATTGAAAACCTTACAAAACAATCCAAAAATGTAAGACTAGGAGAGACTTAATGAGTTCAGATCTTCATAACAAAAATCTTATATACGAGAAAATTATCCTAAAATCCCACTAAATCTACCGAGTACAAAGCTCACAGTATCAGTCTTTGTGCATACACTTCATTCACCAATCTTTGCCTTTTCACGAATTATCTAAAGGCTCTGTTTCTAATCAGCACAAAACAAAAGTAGTGTTTAGTCTCTGCAACGTAAAAGATGACATCTAGGGTTTGGGAGAAGCCATGTTATTTGGCTTTAGAGTTGAGGACATACATAATAATTGTTTCAGATTCAACAATGTCCAATGTCTCTATTTAGATTTTAGAAGACCTTTTGAATATAGTGAGACGTTTTTGAAAAGAAAAACATCATTATAGAACAAAATCAACACTGATAATACAAGTAACTTTATTTGGTACTTAGACTTCCGTCCAGATTATCCTTAGCCAATCAATATATAAATATGTGATAGTCATGTTTTTTCTAAAATTAGTTTTTGAGCGTAAATTAGACCCACAGTATTAGATTTCAAACACAGTTTCAATCGTGTGTCACTACTGGAGATATGATATCCAGTCCCACAAATTTGCTTCAGGTCTATTATAATCGTGGATTGCCTTTGTGAATTTTGAAAAACATATATCACATCTATATGTATATATTCGGGTATTTATGTAAGAATATTTTATGTTATGTGTTGCCAACGTATTTCTGGATTTAATTATAAAGTTTAATTTCATATTAAAGTTTATGGATTCTAATATAAAAGACGACACCATGATAAATCAGTTTTGATTAATGCATTAGAATCGAATGCATAGATAATCCTCATCCCTCATCCCTTCCTAAATTATATTGTATTGATCTTCTCTATATATATATTTCCGACATAAATTGATTTAATCAAACTATTGAGCAATCAATTATTACGTGAGCTGCTCAAAATGATGGACATAAATGATAAATGTGTGCCATAGAGCTTCTGTGTCTGTGTCTGTTAAAATGCGTTTGCATAGGATGTCAAGACATCCATTAGCCGAAAGATAGCAATGATGAAACATGGACCGCCATTGGTTAATCGTTACAGCTACCTGTTGTAATATGTGGTTTGTACCACGACCGAACACAACATGCATAAGATTAACAATGTTACCTTCGAAGATAACAGATTGATAGCCTAACGCTTATGTCGATTGTATTGCCCATAGTAAAGCGCTCCCTTCTGTTTCTCTCACAGTAAATCACCCTGCAATAGCACCCATGCCACAATGCAAAACAACACCCACCCTAATGATCTCATATAACCCACCCAAATGAGCTCATATAACCCACCCAAGTCCTGATAAGCATGTAGTATGGTGAGAAGCATCATAGTTGCACTTTATATTTCCCGGGGGTGGTGGCATCCAGCGTCGGGAAGAACTTGATGGTCCATGAACCGCTGTTGACAGTCCAGTGGCCTCCCTTGCACACTATTCACGAACACCATCCCAAATTGTACATTCCAATTCCAATACAAAAGATACTTAATAAAAATTATGTTTTTAGTCCTTCATTTTTTCATTTATTGTAACTTAATGATAAACACACAATCTAACAGTTTTGTCATTCACAAAAGTTACAAAACACGTTCATTAAAAACACACGATCTCTGTTGCGAAAAAACAAAAAAACACACAATCTCCTGATTCCTTATTCATCACCAACGTAACCACCATATCTTCTTCTTGAGTTCCTATGTATTTTCAATTACAATTCTTCATCTCTCAATTCCTTCAGTTTCGACTTTTCTCATCTCTTTTCCCTTTTTTTCTCCGACCAAAAACGTGAATATTGTTTCTTCATGAATATGATGATCGAAGATCGATGGAAACTGGTGGAGTAATTCCGGGTCAGGAAATCGGATCCGGCTTTCAAACAAATGGAAAATAAGATGTGTTGGAGGTGGGCTTACAATTCTATTAGCCAACCTAGAATATACGGTCAAATCAGCACAGTCACGGCCAATAAGGATTGGCCACGTCATCGATTGCATGCCAAGTCGCCTTAAGCTCTGCCACGTCATCAACTATGCGCCACATCATCCGGTATTTCCAAAACCTATTGGGTCTGGCCCCTATGCAATTTGGGCTTGGGTCTCGTCGATCGACCCATTAAGCCAGCAAAGACTCCTATAAAAGAGAGGATTTTTAATATATTTGGAATCTGTATTTTTTTCCAAAAAAAGGCAGAGAATCTGTGACATTTTGTACTATGAGAGCTCTTACTTTGCCTTTTCTGTAATCAGCCTTTTCCGCTTAATAAGACAGAGTTTCCAACCTCGTTTTTATCTATTTTTGACTTAGTACGAAATATAGTACAAACAATTGGCGCTAGACGGAGGTGCAAGAATTTCTCAACGCATAAGTGGAAAAATGACAAACCGAATCTCGAATCTCGCCGGCGATCAAAAAAGTACCCGCCGGTCCGCTGACGACCTCGATAAGATTGCTCACCCCAACGACATCGCCGTCAACGTCAAAAGGCGCTCAACAATCCGAACTCCCATTTGCGACTGCCAAAAACGAGGATGAGACGACGACGCACGTCTGTCAAAAGGCATGGAAAAAGATTTCTCAGTAGACGAGGCCAATCGTCGAGCTGACTCATTCCTAGCCATGATAGAGAGCATAGAAGGCATATCTCACAGATCTGAAACATCTGCAGACATGCTGACCCACCTACGCGACGAGCTCGGCCCGACCACAAATTGGTCTCCACCTCGTCTGCAGAGAGGGCCATCCAATGAGCCCACCTAGCCGCAGCAGGTAGGGAACAAAGTAGGCACACCGGCCTCGCCATCAAGGAACGAGGACCCCAGAGAAGCAGAGATACATGCACTGCAAAATAAGGTATGCGCCATGGCAGCTCAGTTATACCGATCTCAGAGCTCTGCACCAGAAATTACCCGTGTACTGTCTGAGGCAACCTATTTTGCGCCGACATGAAAGTTAAATGTCCCACCTTTGATGGAAGGTCCGACCCCAGAAAGTTCTTGAGAGCGTTCTATGTCGCCATGGGGCGAACTCGCTTTCTCCGAGAAGAGAAAGATGCAGGATATTGTCAGATGTTCGTCGAAACTTGACCAATGTTCCATCTAGAACTTCCAATAGCTCGCAGAAGCTTTCCTTAGACACTATTCAATTTTTATTCAAAGAAACGCCTCGACATCCAACCTCTAGATTATAGTGCAAGGACCCAAAGAACAACTCCGCTCGTTCCTCAGACGGTTCAGACAAGTAGCATCAAGGATAATAATAATTGACGACGCCGGTGTGAGACCCAACCTTAGGTTAAGGAATTAATTTTGTGGCCCGGAAGGTCCAATAAAAGAATTGTTCAATGGAGATCAAGTTTGTTGAGAAAAACGGAAAATATGCATCTAAACCTAGCACCAAAACCTAGTAGGATCTCTTATTTAAACCCACCAACTCGGCTCCGTCTAAGCTTCTTTCTCTTACTGAAAATGTGGTAAGTCTACTAAAAATAGGCGCACTTGCACATCCATGTATCAAATTCTACTGTCTACATTATGTAAAAACTTGACTAATAGGTTGGCCAGCTATGACCCAATGTTATAAAAAAAAATATTTTTATCTTGCAAAACTGCAGAAAAATATGGTTTAGAAATCAAATCCATTCTTGGATTTTTCTTTAATAATTTCAGCATATTTTCCCCACAAAACACAAGTTACCCTAAGATATCTGTATGAACAAAAAAAATTGTATCATTAAATGTTTTAAATATAATAAAACATTATTTTTTAAAACATTATAATACAACAGCATTCCGAAGAGTAATATTGTTGCTTCATTTGTTTTAAATTCACTTCAAAACTTTTGGTAGGGTAACACGTACTAGTTTTTCCAGAAATATCTATAAAAATTTTCAAAAAAATAAAACTTATAACCAAAAAAATAAATAGTAAGTTTTTATGAAGTCCATCAAGTATTTCACGGTAATCAACAACATTGAATTCCAAAACCGAATATGGTAGATGATCAATTGACTTAATTGAGCTTGTGTATACAAATGAGAGTTTGTGTTTATGTGTATAGGTATGGTAAATTCCGTTGAAGGAGAAACTTACATGTTTGTAATGATTTGAGTACTGCCTTGTTCAATAAGATTTTTGAATTTGGAAAGCAGTTTTTACACATTACAATAAATCTTAATATCCTAAAACAAATATCAATTAATTAAAAAATATTCTTAATCATTACAAAAATCATCAAATAAATAAATGATTAGTAGCATACCTTAAAATCACAAAGAACCATATCAATGGTTTGACCAAAATTTTTAATGCACACTTTCCAAACTTTAGAATCTTAACTTTTATTCTCCAGATTTCTTTACATTGTTTCACCAAAAATTTTTGGAAGAAAGACATGATTAAGAATAAAAAATCGAGAGAGAAAAGAGAGTTAAATCGTTGAGAGAGAATAAGTGTTATAATTGTTGGTGTTGAAAAATAGTTATAGGATGCGCTTTAAATAAATTTTGTTTAATATTTTTCCTATTAGTATTTAGGATAAATTTTTTAAAATATATATTGCTTAGAAATATCTTTCGTGTGATATACTCTAAATATAAAGTATTATCAGTTAAGATAAGCTGTTTATTTTTTATTATTGAGCAATGAAATTTATTGAAATTAAAACAACAAAATCTACAACGCATGTAAATTCTTATCAAAACAAACAGACTAATAAATTTTTTTTTAAAAACAGATTAGTTAAACAAATGGCCGATAATATTAACGATTCAATTTTTGGTTTATTAAAATTAAAACAAATTAATTAGTTAAAGATTCATGTAAAAAAAATCAAGAGTTAAAAAAATTGTTTTTATTATTATAAATAATTAGATAAGGACTTATCTTATGCATGAGTATTTTTTAAGTTATAGTTTAGGATTTCATTGTATCCCCGTTATTTTAATCATTGCCCCATATGCAAGTTAGGCATCTTGATACGATCTCACAAAGGAATCAATCCCAATTTCGTCACTTGGAGGTTATGGAGTAGGGATGCTCGACTTTGAGACGAAAAACGAACTTAAAGACGAGTCAAATGATGGAGGCCGCAAAAATATAAAGGACAGGAAGAAGAAGAAGTTTGGACATTCCTAAGACAACCTAGGAAATACAAGGAATAATTTCTTCTTTGACTCCTCAAATGACCCTTGCAGTCTTAAGCCACGTTTTTGGACCTCTTATGGGCTTAAAAATCATTATCCAAAAGAGTATCTTGATAGTGTAGCCCAATTATCTCAATAAAAACTTTAAGGAGAAAACTTAATGAGATAAAACTCACTTAGGGGAAAAAGAGTGTAATCGGACTACACACTCTTTGGTTAATCTTCTTGAATACTCATCTCAAGCATCAAGGTATGAATGTGTTGCATGGGATCACTCTTCTTCTTGGTTCCATAGCCACTTCCATGTTCCATTGGTGCTGAAGTTGAACTCAAATTCCACCACTCGAGTCTTGAGGTCGAGAATGAAGTGGAGCTTCCCATGATCATATCACATCTCGTGATTATAATTTTGTAAATTCTTATCCGATATTATGGGTGTTTGAAATATTAATACATAATGGTTGACAAAAACAATGACGTTTAAAAAATATATAAATTATAATTTAAACTTACATTTACATATCTTAAATTATAATTTAATTATAGTTTTATAAGCAAATACATTTTTTACTTATATTTTTACAAAAATTTGATATTATTTTTTTTTTTTGCTTCTCTTTTTAGATATAAGACCGTTCGACGAATGGAACAACTTTTTTGTTAATATTAACTAACTTCTGTCATTCTGAATTTTTTTGTTTATTATTTGGTTAATGTTATTAAACTTATACAAAATTAATAAATTGAGATGAGAAGAAAATTGTACTATAACCATATACATATACGGTCATGTGCAAACCATTACGAAAAGTGGTAGACACTTATTTTAATTATGTTAGAGATTGATATTTAGTAATAAAATTTTGTTAGGATGATAAACAAAAATTTAATCTTACTTTTTATTATAATAAATTTAAAAATATTAAGATAAAAGGATATTTATAATTTGTTTTTTAATATTTATTTTTAGAATATATCTTTTAAGAATACACATACATTAAAAACATATGTCGTTAGTTTCGATAATTACATTTTATTGTTAAAAATATAAAAATATTTGTTTTATGAAATTTTTTTTAAATATTTTTTAAATATAATATTATTTAATTTTATTTAGTATGAAATAAATATTTATAAATATTTTTCTTTTAAATTATAAATAAAAAATAATAGTTTAAAATTCTTTTTATATTAATAATCATGGATAGAAATAAATATTGTGAATAAACTTTTTAAAAAAATCTACGTTAAAGTATATATTTTCTTTTATTTAATAGATAAATACAAAAACATTTCTAATCGTTAGAACTGATATGTGAAACAATACTGTTAATAAGTAATTTTGAAATATTCTATTCTATATAATAAAATAAGAAAAATAACGCTATGATTGAATTTTAAATTGTAAAGAATGACTCATTTGTGAAACATTCTGGAAAATGCACTTTTTCAAGAGAAGGATTATGTGTTAATTGGCGAAATTGCCCTCGGACAGAAATGATATTGTTAGCGGGAAACTGGTGTACTTGAACGTGTATTTTGTCTAACACTAGCATGAGCGCTTGCACATGTCATGTTAAGGGAATGTAGTGAGTTATGTTTT
>JAKUCM010009790.1:0-17355 GCA_023374145.1 Lepidium sativum | reverse complement strand
CTCATTTCTAAAATCTCATACACATATGTATTAAAGTAGAGTCAAACTGTAAATAATTGAACTATTAGTTAAGACAGATAACCAAGTGCTCAACCAACTGTTTACTTTTTTATTGTTCTACTTATGTGTAAATATTAATTTTTATTCTATCATCATTAAGAAAAAGGTTAAAAGGGTTTATTAGATGGTGGATATTAATAAATTTTGGAATCCTTACAAAATCATGCTTATTCAATTAATGATCTTAATATTTACATTCAAATGTATTATTCAAACATTTATTTTGAAATCTATATTCAAAACATGTGTTATTCAAGTATTGAAGTCTAGTTTTTTTGATTTTCAAATTTACTTTATTTAATTTTAAAATAAAAGAATTTTATAGAGATTTTTAAATCCAATAAACTTTCCTAAATTTAGTTAAATAAAAATAAAAATTTAAGCCGCTTATATAGCTAATCTTCACACAAAACAATCTTAAACAATCCAAAAAATTCTTTATTACAGGAAGGTCTAGGAGAGTTAGTCTCAAAATGCAATAACATTTTGATCCGTCAAAATTCATTAATTATACTCATTAAAACAATCAATTTTTATTATACTCACTACAAGAAAAATATAAGTTTAACAACGCAGACGTCGTAAATAGGAGACGTTTTGCCAACTTCTTTACGATGAAATTGTATATCGTCGTAAAGGATTAGTAAATTGACAACAAAACATTTAATTGTAAAGTCGTTGGCCCTTTACGGACGAATTAACAACACATTACCATGTACAGACCAATTCATTGTAAAATAGTCCCCAATATGCAACATATTTACGACGATTATTGTTTACAACGACTTAATAACGAATTTAGAAATTTGGTAATTTCGTGATACATAATTGGTTATTAAAAAATCTAAAATATGTCTTAAAAATGTCTCAAGGTAGTAGATTTTGTTGTAAAAACGTCTCAAATTTTCAAGTCCTTTACGACAAAATTTGTTGCAACGATTTAAAGACGAAATTTAAAATTAGATTTTTTAGGTTAGTTACATACTTTGTAAATTACTCGGATTTGATTTCAGGTTGTAAAATCATTGTTAAGTTTTTGCCTATATCAGGAGGATAACACAACACAAAAGAAAACTTCTTTGAGAACAAAAAAATCGTTGTGGAGAAGAAGAAAATGGTTTTGGAAAAAAAACCAAAAAATGGTTTTTGGTGGTGATATCTATGAGTAACGGAAGTGGATGTAGTATACATAGAGATGCTACTCGATGTATATGCATAACATCGTAAAGGTTATGTCTCAAATAAGTTGTAAAGTATTTCGTTTCTAATTGGTTGTAAATATGGTAGTCTGTCATTCGTTGTTACCTGTTTAGAGTTGTAAAATCGTTGTAAACACAACGATGTTAATTAGTTGCAAAGTTTACAACTCGTTCACGTCGTTTTTGTTTACAACAAATTTACGCTTCCCATATTTTACAATGCAATTACAACGCTTTCTTTACGACGCACTAACATCGAAACTGGAGACTTGTTAATGTTACAATGAATTCACAACGAATTCTCTGTTACAACGATCATGACACGAGGAAATAGACTTTGTCCCTAATTCGTTGTAAACAGAGGTAACAACGAATTAGAGACGAATTTTGGAGTTTTAAAGTGTATGTATTATTGTAGTGACTAAAAAATCAATATTTATAAAACAATGGTTTTTTGTCAATTTGAGATAATCACCAAAAAAAGTTTACAATCTAAAAATTATAAGCTAATTTTCTGATACAGTTAATCAGATAATCAAATTTATGATTTAAAGACATAGATTATACGTAAAGAAAATAAACAAATTACACTTTTCAATTTTGAATAATCATTTCGGTAAAAGGAAGAAAGTTGGCCGCTCCTTTGGTCGAGACACCATTTTCAATATATCAGAATAATTTGTGCTACCCTCACCTCTAATAATTCTATAAAAAATTAAATATTTCATTTCTCATAACACCGCTTCATTTTTGGTATGAAACATAGAAAAGATTTTGTATAATTTCCAAAATACCAAAACAAAATATTTTTATTAACTATGGAAGTCAAACCAACCAAGATCTGAGTGGAAATCTGAAATCTTCAAGAATCTATCAACGATGGTTAAAAACTCATTTTTCTGCTACCTAAATCAAATTTTAAAAGTTTGTTCAAATTAGGACAGCTACCACTAAGTTACTACTCTTTATGTATATTTTTTTTTTGCCATTTTTTTTAACATTTACTACTTATGCATATTATTTAGATTATTTTAATATAAATATTTGAATATTTAAAATAATTGTAAAAGCTTTATTGGTTAGTGCGTATTAAATTATTACAATAACTTTGATACATAGAAAATGGAATAGTGGAAATTAATAACTCATTCATATCATAGTGGAATTTAAAAATTGGATTCATGTCAATCTCAAGCTGATCTCCGCATGTCTTGTCATTTTTTTTTTGTCAACGGCAAATTATGTTGGACCACAACTGGCCGGGCCCAATAACCAAATTCCTACATAATGTAGGCATGGAGACTCGATCTCAGATTATGCAAATGCGCTGCCTTAAGTGGACTTACCACACTAGGGCTAAATGTCATTTGCGCCATTTCTTGTTTTTCAAAATTGCATTAATATCTACATTTAATTTCCTTTTTGTAAAAAACAAAACACATTATTTTTTTAACTGCATTAATATCTACATGTAGATTCTTCTATGGGCGCAAGCAAGTTCGTGCATACGCCAATAGAAACGCTCAAATGCAATATAGATCAGAAAGTATGGGTAGTTCAAGTTTCTTAAATGCGACTTCTTCTTCCTATCTCTTTTATTTTATTTTTCCTATATAAATTGCCTTCTTTTTTCATACTCCTCACGACTACTTTCTATATTAAGCTCTCACACCATAAGAAAATTTAAGTTGTGGTCTCTTCATGGATATTGCTCAGATAATTCGTCTCAAATTCACTTATTCAGATTTTGTGTCCCCTCTTGGTTTCATCTTTATAATATTGCAAACGATACAGAGAGTTTTGTTGGGTTTACTCATCTTCATTCTTGCTTTCGGTAAGTTTAAATATTTATTTCGATTGCTAATTTATCATATAATTAAGGCGGTTTATTTCTTTATTGTTTTCAATCCTATTTGATGCCTTACTTTCAAGACACCATTTCATAGGTGTTGAATATATGTACTTGCAAACTTATATACGTATATGTTTTGACAAGAACTTAGAATGTCTTCAAACTCATATATACTATACATATGGTTACGTGATTGTGTAATAAAGGGAAAATTTTTGAATCTTTCTCAAGATTCGTAGAGCAATATGTCAAGCAAATTTTCTTTGCCAATTGTTTTTGACTCCAACAATAAAGATTTCAGTTTCTTTTTTAAAGAGAATGAATGTACAAAATGAATAAAATGGATAAATAAGATAGTGGGGGCTAAAATGTGACGATATGGACACAACCCACTATGTCCCATTGAGGCCTACCTTAATTGAATTCGACAAGTATCTCATTTATGTATTATCTATCTTATTGTTCTCATTGTTTTACAACCAATACACTTTCTTCTCTTCATGTATATACTTATCAAACATATCACATCCCCCTTTTTCATCCAGATATTTCTGTACAAAAATGCATAATAAAAAAATCACTAATTAATGTAAAGTTTAATTTGGGTTAAAGGCAGTGTTGTGGTAGCAAGCATAGTAGGAGCCATGGAAGGTCACACCACAGACATTGGATTTCTTCAAGGTGGTTTGCTAGGAGTTGTGGGTGGTGTCATCACTGCAGTCCAACTTTTTGGACCAGTCCAACAACATGGTGATCAACCTTTGTCCAAGGTGATTATTAATGTCCACAACAAATTATGTATCTGAATATAAAAAGATGCTATGGTAACAAAAGTGTTGGTGACAAAGGTTTTAAAAACTTGACAGATGGCTTTAATCAGGAGAGTTGTAAATGGGAAAGAAATCATGGGATTGGTTGTACCCTTTGTGCTCAAAGCTTATCAATGGCAAGTAAGTATTGATTTACAGGACCACCATATATATTATCTAATTCAAAGTTAGACCAAAATCTTTAAAGCACCAAATAAAAGTAAATACACCATTTTTTTGCAGATAATAGGATTGGACACAAGTAACATGGAGATATCAAACCTGTATAATTTGAACCAACAAACAAAAGGATTATCAAATTGTTGTATAAAGAACATTCCAATATTTTATAACTGTTCACATTATCAAACAAACTCCACTTGTCCGATTTGTTTAGAGGTAACGAAACATAACTTAAATTATATACATTGTAACCTCATAATTACAAAACGTAATTACAATCTCATCATAATATTCATTTTCTATTTTGGGTGTGAAGGAATGGGAAGAAGGAGAAGTGGGAAGAAAGTTAGAGAAATGTGGACATACATTTCATATGATTTGCATAGATCAATGGTTACTTAAGCATGAAACCTGCCCTATTTGTAGAGACCATCTTTCATAACACAATTTTTACAAAACTCATGTATATTCTTTATTACAAAACTCATGTATATGCTAAGAAATTTCATTGAAGTATTCACCAATTTGGTTGAAATATTATGGGTAGGCTTGGGCGTTCGAGTATCCGGGTCGGTTCCGGGTAATACTCGATCGGATCTGGGTCTTTCGGGTTCACAATTTCAATACTCTTATAAGAAGTGAAACTGAATCGGTTCGGTACTAGTTCGGGTCTCACCAGTTCCGGGTCGGTTCGGGTCTAAATTTTTATACCCAATGAAGAACCAAAAGTGTTTCGGTTATGTCTCGGTTCCGGTTCGGTCCTGAGTTGGCTCCAGTAATTATTGAAAATTCGATGAGTACTCGAGTATTTTTGGGTACCCGAAAACAAAAAGTATCGGAATATAAAAAAGCCACAAGGAAAATATCTTGATGTATTATATATTCATTTTGAAACACAATCCAATAGATTCAAAGAAATGTTCAAAAGATACCAAAGAACTACAAAGAGATTAAAAGTTCATCTTACACAATCTAAATATCATACTTCAATTCATTCCTCTTGAAATATATCAAACTATTTGGTCATTATGTTGATCATATTGCAACAGAAACATATCGAATCATTTAATAGTAGTCCAGTATTCATACCTCATTCTTCATACACCTCAATTTTCAACTTCTCCTAAGTCTTCATACTCTACAAAATTTAGAAACAGAACAAAGTTATGACCATTGTTGCATCTCAACATCTGAAAAAATGAAGTTAGAAAACATAACAATATTTATAGCTCATCTTACATTTCCTACCCCTAATGAGCTCATCTTGCATCTCAACATCTAAAAGCGTTTCTTGTATTGTCATAACGTCTTTGTCTCTAACATGACATTCAAACTTCAACCATTGCTGAACACACACCAACACTTGAATCGAATAATTTGTTAAGCAACTCTTTGATGGCTCTAAAACCCTTCCACTAGTGTTAAATGTTGATTCAAATGCTACTGATGAGATTTGCATTGAAAGTACATCCTTTGCAATCTCAGACATAATTGGAAACTTCATAGAATTTTGTTTCCACCAAGACAGTACATCATAATTTGCTCCAACCATAAGATTATGATTCTCTACCTTCTCTTTTAGATATATTTCAAATTATGTACTATCATCTCGCAATCCTATCTCAGTCACAAGTTCTTTATAGAGAGAATTCATTCTCTCAAACCTGAGATCATTGTCCATTGAAATTGGTTCAATTCTCTCTGAGACAGAATGTTCTTGTAAGTAAGATGAATTAACGTTTAACTGAGCTGAATTTGTAACCAAGGCTGTTGTATTATGTCTACTGTTGTACTCCTCAAATAATCTCTCCAAGATGTCCATAACAACATTGTTTGACTGAGCAAATTCTTTGTTGTCTTTACCATATAGCTTCTCAAAACACAATTGTGCAAACTTATCTTCTTACACGGATCAAAGACACTAGCAACTATAATCATCTTATTAATTTAGTTGGACTCCAATACTTGTCTAGCTTCTAAGTCATAGCAATTGCTTTTCTCTTCAGAGCAAGGTTGTTACCCTTACTATAAGGCTGTAGATTCAATGCAATTGTTACAATTTCATTGTAACACAAAGAACAAACTGAAGTGGAAGCTGATAACACCAATGTGCTTTTGTAAAACAGCACCAATACTTTCATAAGAGCTTCTACTGATTCTCAATCAGCAGAAACTGGAGGTCCCACTCTTTTTTTTCCATCCACTCTAAAAAATATGATCTATAAGGTACATCTTCCTCCTCCATATTATCAAAAGCTCTCTAAACTTCAATGCTTGATTAAGCATTAAGTAGGTTTAATTCCATATAGTTCCTACATCTAGAGGCAGACTTCCTCTATGAATTTTTCCAGTGTCAACCCGTAGCTCAAACAATTTATGTCTATCTCAAAAAGATCTCACAAAATTGATTGCATTCTTAATTCCAGAAACACTATAATCTATCTCTATCAATTCATCTTTAACAACCAAGTTGGGGATATGTGTGGCACACCTCACATGTAAGTAATCACCATCCAACACAAAAGCTTCATATCCCACAAGTCTAAACTCTTCTTTGAATTTTCCCATTGCACTAGTATTAGTTGTTGCATTATCAATTGTTATGCTAAATACTTTCTGTATACCCCACTCAGCCATACAATCAATCAAGTATTTAGCAATTGTGACCCTTATGTGATCATGTACGTTCTTAAACCCTATGATTAGCTTCTTCAGTTTCCAATTCTCATTAACATAATGTGTTGTTATGACCATATAACTAGCTCTAGTAAAAGGAGCTCCCAAAATATCAGTTGTAAATGACAATCTCTACTTGTTATCACTTAGAAGCTTTATAATTTCTGTTTTTTTCTGAGAATGCAGCTCATATATGTCCCTGGTTGTAGATCTACGTGAGTGTGGTTTTGCTAACCTAACTCTACTACAAAAGAATTTCCAAGGCTGACTCTCTACAAACGATAATGGCAGTTCAGCAGGTACAACTAACTTATTTGTTGCATCCTTAACCTCCTTATCATAAACTTTTCCTAAACGAAGCCTAACATCATGAGTAAATGCCATTTGCTTTCTTTCAGTAAGCGATACCTTATATTTCTTGCATGAGTTTAGATGCTTCTTCATATTTGATGTCTCAGATGAGGTTGGACAAGTCAGCACCCTTGCACAGTGGTTGCATTTAGCTTTGTCGTAATTGTCCTTCAACCTAGTGAAGTTATTCCACTGAACTTCTCTGTTTTTTCTTTCCTTTGCAGTTATCGGCATCTAAAACTTCAGTAACTTTCCGTTTGCTCCTAAAATTAGGAGTATTAGCAACATATTCAGTGGTAGAAGGTGGTGGATGATCCGAAGATATCATCTGCACAAGCAACAATTTGGTATCATTATTATTATCTTATATCAACACAAACAATCAATTTTCTGTGTCACATTTAGAGAATCATTTTCTCTGTAAATATTATATCATCACATCACATTATCATGTAACTAAAACCCTAAAATCATATCAATTTCTTTGACAAAACTATATGAACAATTGAATTCTGCATCCAAAATCAAAAAGCCCTAACAAAATTCATAAACTAAAACCCTAAATTTGGATCGGATCAAATTACAATCAAAATTAGATAAAAATTTTGGCAAATCATATCAATTACTTTAACAAAACTATATGAACAACTGAATCCTACATCTAAAATCAAAAAGCCCTAAAAATTTCATAAACTAAAACCCTAAAATTTGGATCGGATCAATTACAATCAAAATTAGATAAAATTTTGGAGAAATCGTACCAATTGCTTTAACAAAACTATATGAACAACACATCTAAATTCAAAAACCCTATAAAAAATTCAAAAACGAAAATCCTTGAATCTTTGATTCTGCTTTCGTGTAACTAAATAATGAAGCATCAAGAATAGAAAGCAAAAGCAAGACCATAACTGACGGATTAGGTTGAGAATGTCGAAACAAAATCGAAACATAGGTTGAAATCGTGAGAAAATTACATGGGATCTTGCTCTCGAAAACGCCGACGGAGGAGACAATAACGGCGGAGGAAATACACGATACCGTGGTGGTGAACTGCGTGATTCCAGTTTGTAATTTCAGAAATGAAACAAAAAAATTTTTGTTATTAACTTTCGAGAATCGCCTTCGCGTGAAGAGACTTTCGGAGGCGGTGGGTAATGAAAATTCGAAGCATGTGTTAAGTGAAGCACACGTGAAGTATGGGCGTACATACTGATGCCATTAATTAAGTTCGGAAATCTGAACAGATATCAGGTATTACCCGATCCGAACCGATACTCGTAGATATACGATAAAAAAAAATCTGATGATTATTTCTTTGTATAACGGATAAGTGCCCGAACCCAAATTTCAGACAGTTCCTATTCAGATATTTGGATCCGGGTAATATACTTAGGGCTAATTATGGGCCTCATGTAGCCTTAGTGGTCCGGTCAATCACCAATGTAATTCAAGTGAATATATCTTAGTAATATATGTACCTAACTAAGGGTAAAATTGGAAATATGAAAAACGTTTTGGAATAGAAAACAAAAACACGAGAATTAAATGCTTCAATATCACATCGAATCAAACTCAGTCTTCTTCTTCTTCACCTACCTTTCTCTCTCTGCTCCTTTCGCTTTTCTACTCTACTTGCCGGCGTCAGACACAGTGAGATGACTTGGTCAGTCTTTAGATCCATTAACTCTCCAACATTTGACCTCTCCGCTTCACTTCGCTCCACTCGTGTCCCATTGGTTGCTGCTGGTGTTGGCTGTGCTACATTCGCTGCTGGTGTTTCCCTCTTTCGAATGTCTTCTAGATCTCCTCCTTTCGCTTCCTTTAGCGTCTCAGCTGCTTCTAGTAATGATTGCATCTCTCTTTCCTCTGATTTTGGATTTATTTCCCCTAAATTTGGCTTCTTGTGTTCAATATTGGCACTTTCGAAAGTTTCGATTTTGATGAATGCCGGGTTCGAAAAGTTGAAACCCAAATTCTGATTACCTTCATTGCATGTGGTTGTACTTGTTAGTCTTGGTTCTTAATGGACATCAATGGGAATGTTTGAAAATAAGGTTTTAGTACTATAAATGTGATGTTGTGTTTGTGTGTGTGTAGGTAAGAAGGAAGCTGTGGCTACTGAGAAAGCACCAGCTGCTTTGGGACCATACTCTCAGGCCATCAAATCCAATAATCTTGTATTCCTTTCAGGTTGTCTTGGACTTATACCTGAGGTCAGTCTAAGATAACAAAATGCAGAATCACCATATTTTGTTTTTTCCTTCTTTGGGTTCTAAGATTGCAAAATTTCTCTTTTTTTGTGTGTATGTGTGTGTATAGACTGGACAGTTTGTTTCGGACAGCGTCGAAGATCAGACTGAGCAGGTGAAGTACCTTTTAAACTGTCATTATGGTTCTTTATGAAACTTAGTTTTAGTTTCGTTTACAGTACTTTTTCACTTGCGTCTATGTTATGTTTGGATGATTTATCATAAGTTACAGAGATTTCGATTGTCTTGAATGTTGTTTGACGATTGATGGTGAAAATGTAGTGAAAAATAACAACTGTTGTGCCTTATTTTAGTTGAGTTTTATTGGGATTCCTACTTTCATGACACAAAAACTAAGCCTTCGAAACTTTTAACTTTTGCTTTTAAGTTTCTTGACTTGGTATGAATATAAAAAGTGACTGCTTCCAGTGTTATTGTATCAAGGTTGAGATTTGCTCTGTTATTCCCACCTGATTTTGTTTGCTTGCTTCTATTTTTATATTGGGATTTCAAAGGTGCTCAAGAACATGGGAGAGATATTGAAAGCTAGTGGTACTGATTATTCCTCGGTGGTAAAGACAACAATCATGTGAGGAATCTTTAGTTCAACAGAATCATTATCAAAATGAATTCTGAATCTAAAAGCAAACAAAAGTGATCTCTTTTGGTTTTCTCTCACAGGCTGGCTGATTTGGGTGACTTCAAGAAAGTGAATGAGATATATGCTAAATGTGAGTTCTTTAATAAAATTGCTAGTGTTCTTTATTGGTTGGAATTGCAGAATTACTTAGAAAGGTCACTAAGGAGTTGATGTGAAACATTTTGAACGTTTTTTTTGTCTCTGTCACAGACTTCCCAGCTCCATCTCCAGCACGATCGACATATCAAGTCGCAGCTTTGCCTCTGAACGCCAAGATCGAGATCGAATGTATTGCAACACTCTAGAACACCATCAATCTCTCCATGAAGGTTTTTTTTTTTGGTTCGGAAGTTGTCATTACAAATAAGAAGATTCAATGGTTTGGGGATTCTCTAATAAACCCAAACTTATTCAGTTCTCAACTATTGCGGATTATCAAGCATTAGGTTGGTTGCAAACTGAAAGCCCGTAATCAAACAATATGTGATTTAATGCTTTTTAGTTTGGACCCTCATGTGCTGTTGACTTCATATAATAATAATTGGTTACAAATCTTTTTCAATACCTTGATGAACAAATATAATATCCACAGATAGATACACATTTATTCAAAACACAAACACACTTTTTATTTCTTATTACACGTTGATGAAGAAACCAAAGCATGGAGGTGAAGTTCCATGGATAGATTAATCTAAACTAGGGAAAGTACTTGGTTGAAGAAACGTCCTCGAATTCAACTTGAACTGTCAACACATCGTTCACAAGGAAACCCTTTGATGGATCATTGAGATCAGATAAAGCGACTAGCTTATTGAAACCCCAGCCAGATTGTAGAGTATTGTACCAAAAATCAACTGCCAAGAAAGAAGAAAAAAATCTCATTAGTCATCACAATGAGTATGTGTGTATATATGTATATATATCATTTGCTTACGTTGATATTCGGCGTTACTTAGTTGACTAAGAACACGAAGCTTGGCTCGAACATAAATCTTCTCATAGGATCTGAGTTTATCGCTGTCATAAAGGATAAGAAACATCGACAAGGCTTTTCCTTCGACTGAGGGAACACCGTTTGGATACAGTTTTATATACCTGATCAGCATATTGAATACTTGTTACTATATCAATATCACTTCAATCAAATTTTAAAACAGAGCTTTTTAGTTTGAATTAAGGTGGACTCACCAACTTCTTCCTCCGATGGTGAATGCATCTGATATGTAATAGTCTTTAAGCAACGTGGAGAATTTCGAGATCTTCCACGTGAATCTCGGGTTACTGAATTTATCACTGATAGAGAAAAGTTCTGATTTTTCAAAAAGAGAAGAAATGGTCACATCAACACCAAACTCGCAGTGATCTCCATCGTAGAGGTATCCGTTTCGAAGGTCTTTGAATGTATCAGTAGAGAGGACTTGAGAGAATCCCCACATCGTCTTGAAGACACTAAACTTCCATACATCTGTATCTGCAGATTATAACGAAGATATGGTTTTTTATCATTATGAACAAAACAATTTTCCTAATATCGTTGTGGATTGAAAATTTGCAAAGACCTTGGATGGTGAAGTACTTCCGCTCGTTCTTGTTGAAGATGTAAAACCTAAGATCTGCATAAACCTCTTGATGTGCAGAGACAAAACTCGAATTGTCTATGGCTACGTAAAGTGAAAGGTACCCTGAACCACTATCCTTCTTGTTCCCGTTAGGGTACACAACAAGTGTCCTGTTTTAATATTGTAAGTTAAGATCCATCAATATACTTATTTAGTTGAGAAGATTTGATTGAATCAAATGAAGATTCGAATACCAGTTGTATCCACCAACTGTAAAAGGACAAGATTCGTATTTTTCGGTGTAGGGTGACTTTAGAAGCGTGTTGAAAGATTCCATCTTGAGAGAGTAAGATGCAGGAGGACGATCTCTCAGACCCTTAACCGTGCTTGATGCTGATAATTTATGATCACGTGATGCGATCTCCTGATTATGTGTTACTTGACTTGCGTCCAGGCTTTGGATTGGTTCTGCTTCTGCCTCTTCTGTTTTTAGATAAAACACAGAGCATTTTTTGTTCTAAGTAAAAAAATACAGACGATATGTCACAATACAGAGTCTAAAGATTAAATCCAGAAGAGATAGATGGATGTTCTTGAGTATTTGATCGAATATAAGAAGAATAAAAAAGCTCCATACGGTGCAGATTTGTGTAGAAGTCATAAGTGAATTGTCGTATGAAGGAATGTGAAGTCGCAGATGTAATGAATACACAAAGCAAGAGATAAGCAGTAGAGATTATGTTTGTGTAATGACTCGTCATGTTTTGAGGTTGTGAAGGAGAAAGCCTAGTGACACCTCCATATAGTGAGAGGCTCGAGTTTATATCTTGAAATGATAATATTATTTTATTGCCTCGTGTTTTCAGTGGCAAGTTGAAAATTGATTTTGAAAAATGAATGATTTACGTGGTTTCATTTAGCATCAATAAATCTATCAACATCAATTTCTTTAACTCATTCTACATCTGCTGCGATTTGGATATGGCAATTATTGGTCTCAGAGATGATCTTATGATATCTACTTAGACGGGACAAAATCACTCATTTGAAACGCAAAGGCAGATCTTATTATTATTCTCATTTTTATATTCAGATTCTTGTTACATGTTGTCAATTATTGCGGATTATCAACCATTAGGTTGGTTGCAAACTGAAAGCCCAATCAACAATATGTGATTTAGTGCTTTTTAGTTTGGTAAAAATGTCGTTTAACATAAAACTTACCAAAAAGTTCAAATTGAACAAGAAATTTCGGTTATGATGGATTAAACAACATATTTATAGTTGATTTCTAATCAAACCCTCAACTTATAGTTGTCTTTGAAATCGAAAGCTAAATCAATTTTGGAAGTTCGATTAACCTTTTATCTTTTTTACAGAGAACTCTTAAGTTTAATTTTCTCTTTTCTTTCAAGAATGAGTTTTATCAATTTGAAGTATCAAATATAACATTTCAAACCGACGAATTTGAGTTTATTCTTGAAAGAAAAAAAATCAAGCTTAATAGTTTTTCCATAACAAATATAAGAACTTGATCGAATTTCTAAAATCGATTTGGCTTTCGATTTCATAATAATTACGATTTGGGATTTTCATCGAGTTTAATTGGCTTAGTCAACTTAAAGTTCAGAGTTTAATTAAAAATCAACTATAAATATGTTGTTTAATCAATAATAACCGGAGTTTCTAGTAAGTTTGTTGTTAAATTAATATTTTTCCTCTTTTAGTCTTGACTTCATATAATAATAACTGGTTACAAATCTTTTTCATTCCTAAAACAATGTGCAATGGTAAATACCCAATTGGGTATCTAAACCAATTTTATAATATTAAAACCAAAAATTAGATATGCTAAATCATGTGCGTTGTTCATGCTCTAAATAAGTTTCCCACTAAACAAGAAACAACCAAAAAAGTAAAAAATCTCTCTTTCACTAACTATCAAAGCTACATCTTCATCATCTGTTCTTTTATTTTCTGTGTGCTTCCTTTTCCCTCTCCTTCCCCCAACTCCGGTTCATTTGGTGTGGTGAAGAAATAGTTATGATCTGCTTCCAGTCATATCCAGAGTCTTATATTTTCTTTTTCTTTAAAACTCTCACTGGTGACTTGTCACCAAGAACTATGACATCTCACCCTTTTTACTTGTAGCTTTCAAGTTTGGTCGATCTGCTTGAAGAGGACGCTTGTGGGCGACTCCATGGTGATGTTAGCTGCTCCACCTCTTCACGGTCCAAATTATTGGCAGTTAAGGCTTTAGGGGGCTTTACCTTTTCCAGATCTGTTACTTAGGATTGAACCCTTCTATCCTATCTGTTTACCATCCTTGGTCAGACGAGTTTCTGTGCTTCGGAGATTCATATCCGTTTTGCCATCTCTCGGATTCTCCTTGGCCGTTGACGGTCACTGCTTCGCATTTGGTGTTGGGACACAAGCGAAGTCAGAGATAAACCTGTTTATCATGCTTAGCCGAGAAGTCTCACATCGGAATTGGCTAGTGATCGGAGCAGCTGCTCTGTTCTCCATTAAGGCAAACTTCACTGTTAATCTATGTGGGTCGTTTTGGTCCATATGGTTAATTGGGTTGTTCATTAAAGTATCTTTTAATCTTTTTCTTGTTATGTTTTACAATGGACCCTTGATGACCGGACCTTGATAGCATCTGCATCAGAGAATTCTTTAGCGGAGTTCTTAAAAAAAAAATTAAAAAAACGAAATAACCAATCATGGTTAGCCACGCGGCGAACCCGTCTCCAGCGGTCTTTCCCTAGCGAACCTCTCTTCACTATTTAGTTATTTTTTTATTTTTTTTAATTAAAAATTCCTAAGAAGCTGAATCCAAAAACCCATTAAAAACTCTTAATGCAGATGGTCTTAGGTATATTAGAGCAACTACAAAAGTTAAGATTATTTTATGAGTTTTTAAACAATAAAATACTAATATCATTTGTTGAAATTTAATTTTTTATAAATTTTAAAGTTTTTAAAAGGTTAGTTCAATAAGATAGACACGTGACATAATAAGGTTCCTTTAAGAACCATGAGTTCTTAAAACTCTTGTTTAAGAACTTCATTATAGTCCTCTCTTGTCTTTTTTGTTTTTTTTTTGTTTTTTGAATATTAAGAACCCTTCTTAAGATCCATGGTTGGAGATGGTTTTAGATCCCGATTGATTACGATTTTTAAATAATCTAAATTTCTCTAGAAAGAATTTAGGTTTAAATCTCTACCTTTTTTGGGAAAGATCTACTTCCCAACACTTCTCCATAGTGAGAATGGTTTCAAAACTCATTACCTTTGGTTTCAAGAGCTGTTCGACCGCTTTTATGGCAACAGAATAAGGAGTAATTTCGAGTTTCAAGTATATGCAGATTCGAAATTGTATCTCTACCATCTATCCAAAAATTTCAGAGTGTTCGAGTCTCCTTCACTTGGATGTAAACGCTTTCTGTAATTTGGGTTAATGATGTATTTTGCTTCGGTTGATGTATCAAGACAAAAAAATTCTTTTTTATTCTTTGATGAACAAATATAATATACACAGATAGAAAGTTAGAACACATTTATTCGAAGCATAAACACACTTCTTCTTATTACATGTTGATGAAGAAACCAGAGCATGGAGATGCAAGTTCCATTGATAAATAAATCTATCTATTGAATCTATTCACCTGAATTTGATTTATGGTTGAAGAGACAAGGCACTTAACTGATATAACTCAGTTTTGTTTTCCAATTTATCGCTACAAAGACAACATTTGTGCTTAATGTTGGGAAATTTTTGATATTAGAAGATAGATCAGTTCATTAAACTGCTTGGTGCTTTTTAGTAGAAAAAGGATTAATTTGATATAGGTATGAGAAATTAGAGATAAGAGACTAAAAAGAAACACAACACACAATTCATTCTTATTACTAATTTATGAAGAAACAAAAGCATAGTGATGCAAGTTTCTTGGATACAACTAATTAAGGAAGGTACTTGGTTGAAGAAAGGAACTCTATTTCAGCTTGAAGTGTCAGTGCATCATTCACAAGGAAACCCTTTGATGGATCTTTGAGATCAGATAAAGACATAAAATTGTGGAAACCTTCGCCATAAATTAAATCTGTACCACTTAGTGACTGCAAAACAAACAAAATAATCCCATTAGATCACTCAGCGTAATGATATATATATATATAGATCCTTTACTTACGTGTCTTTTCAACGTTCTGGATCCGACTAAGAACTCGAATCTTGGCTCGAACATAAATCCCCTCATAGGGTTTGAGTATGTCATTAATGTGAAAAAACACAGACAAGGATTTTCCCTTGTACGCTGAAACACCATTTGGATATACTCTTAAATACCTGATCAAGCATATTAAATACTTGTTACTATATAATCACTATAATCAAATTTCAAAACAGAGCTTTGACATACCAATTGTTTCCTCCGATGGTGAACGTATCCGAAGTGTAAAAGTCTTTGAGCAGTGTGGAGAATTTCAGTATCCTCCAGGAGAATTTCTGGTTACTGAAACCCTCAGTGATAGTGAATATTTCAGAATTTTCAAAAACAGAAGGATGTGATCACATCAACACCAAACTCGCAGTGATCTCCATCGTAAAGGTATCCATTATTGGGATCTTTGAATTTATCAACAGATATGACTTGAGAAAATCCCCACATCATTTTAGATTTACTAAACTTCCATACATCAGCATCTGCAGATCATAAAAACATTGACGGTTTTACCAACAAACAATAGATTATGAGTTTTCAACTCAAAGACATTTGACAAGTAGTGGATGACGTTTAAGTCATATATATATATATTAGGTTAGAGTGACCCAATTGCCGTGGGATATGTCACCATATAACACAACATTTTCCTTCTTCAAAAACTTGTTAATGTGGAATGAAATTTAGCCAAGACCTTGGATGGTGAAGAACTTCTGCTCTTTCTTGTTAAAGATATAAAACCTTAGATCCGTGTGAATCTCTTGTCAGCAGTGAGGGTCGAGGTGTCTATATACGTAAAGCGAAATGTATCCTCTAGTATGATTATCATTCTCGTTTCCATAGGCGTACACAACAAGTGTCCTGTATACACAATTTTGTTTATAAGATCTATCAAAAATACTTATTAGTGTATAAGATTTGAATCAATCAAGTGAAATATCAGAATACCAATTGTATCCACCAACTGCAAAAGGACGAGAATAGTATTTCTGGTCTTCATTTATGAGCGTTTTGAAAGATTCCATCTTGAGAGAGTAAGACGATGGAGGACGTTCTCTAAAACCCTTTAACGTGTTTGATGCTGAGAGTTTATGATCACGTGGTGAGATATCCTGATTTTCGTGTGTAAAGGCCAGGTTTTGGGTTGGTTCTGCTTCTGCCTGCTCTGTTTTCAGACAAAACACAGAGTAAAAAAGACAGAAGATATGTAGAAGTCATCAGTGAGAGGCTCAAGTTATTAATTACTAGGTCTGAACATGATTATGTTATTATATATTATAGCCTAGTGTCAGATTGCTATTTTTTAGACAGAAAACAATAATTGGTGACAGAGATGTTGTTATGATATATATTTTGAATGAAAGATAACAAAAGAACAAAAAAATATTGAAAATACAAAGGCATATAGATTCTTTCACGTAGCAAATTTATAATTTAAACTTGTTATTCATTATATATCAAATACTGTCTCTTGTTCAATGCCAAAGCCAAATTGATAAGATATTTTGGATGATCACGTGGTTTCGTTTTAGTCAACTACAT